>RJWM01022856.1:0-33031 GCA_004363535.1 Dasyprocta punctata | reverse complement strand
TCTTGTATGTCTACTCCTTTTCTAGCAAAATATTCCCATTCCCCAGCTCTTCCCCTCAGCACTACAGCAGACACTAGGTACACCTGCAATTCAGGAGCACTAAGGGCTGCTAAGTGTTGGTGGAGGCCATCATCATTTCACCACATTAAAACAATCTGGGGAAGTGGGTAGAGAGGAGGGCAGGAGAGATAAAATGATTCAGATACAGTATGTATACATATCAATCCCCCAAGTTGAACATAGTCATGTATCACAAGCATATACCAGTAAAAATATGAAAACATACTTTGGAAATGTTGTTAAATCTTTGGTGCATATGGAGCTAAAGATCAGAAAAAGAAATCTGAAGTATATTCAGATGATAGAATCACTGGCGTGAGGGTGATGGTAGTTGACTTGATACTAAACATTGCTTGGAAGTACTATTTTCTTGGTCTCAGAACTGTCAAAAGTACAAGCACATTTTAATGCCCCATTCATTTTTACAGTAAAAAATGACAGCTGCCTTCTCAAAGGAGGGAAAGCTGTCTTCCTCATTCGTGAATGTGTGACTCTGTCAGGGTCTTGCCTGTTTAGCAGCTTTGTGACACATCACCCAGCCAGCTCCTTTCTCTAGACTAGCTTGTTGGTCACAGATTTTTGACAAAACTGCCCACAAAAGTATCTCATAAATCTCAATGTACTAGCAAAACTGTTCTGCCTAGAGATATATTGAGAATCATGCAGTAAACAGCTCTCTTAACAGAGACCAAAGAGATGGTAAAGAGCTCTCCTCTCCTTGGAGCCTCACAGGGAGGCCAGGTGCCCAGGCAAGTGGAGGGCTCTGCTCATGAAGCTGACTGCTGGCCGGAGGCCCTAGACTGCAGTGGCCTGTGACATAACAAACAGGAGCATCCTGGGGTCAGGAATGGAACAGAGTAAGTTCTAACCATGATCTTGCCACTTACTGATAATTTTGTAAACATGGGCAATGTTATTTAATCCTCCAGCTTCTTTCAACTAAGTTGGTAATTATATGCTCTATCCCAAAGTGGGGCTGCCAGATTAACACATAAGAATATAGGAATCTGGCCATTTGCAGACCAGGGGTAAAGAGAACAAGGCCACACCAGCAAGCAAGCCCAGTATGGGAAACAGCACCATGCACAGGCTACTGATGAACTGGAACAGACAGATCCCAGCCCTCTCTGGTGCACAGACTGGCAAACAAGAAGTACCAATCCCCCCTTTCCTCCCACTATAAATGGCCAGCTTACCTGGAGAAACACAGGCTGTGATGATAGCTATGGAGGTGAAATGCAATTGGATACCTGTGGTGCTTTGTTATTTCACTAACATTAAAGATCTAGGGCCAGTGGTCTGATCACAGGTTCAGAGGATAGTGGTACACAGTGTGACATCTAGGGGTGATCTCCTTCTGAGGGTTGCAGCCATTGTTGATTCCCTATGGTCTTGTTTTGGAAGTCCTATATCGTTTCCATTGTTTTGTTGGGTTGGGTTTTATTCTCTTTTGTTTTGTTTGATTACATCAAATCTGATGGCAGGAGCAGCTATTTCAAAGATAGCAAGATACATTATGGTAGCAATTTTGGATTTACTATTGGCTTGTTTTGAAGTCCTTTATTGCATTCACTGTTTTGTTTTTATTGTTTCTATTCTATTCTGTTCTGTTTGATTTTTACTGTGTCTGAAGTTATCTGCAGCTATTTTGAAGATATCAAAAGGCATTATGGCAACTATTGCTGATTTTGTAATGTTTTGAAGTCCTGTATCTCTTACAGTGGTTTGTTTTGATTGGTTTTATTCTATTTTATCCTCTTTAAGATTAAAAAAATATAGGAGATCCAATCAAATTCAATAGTCAGGTTTATGGGGAAATTTGATTTGCTTCTTGTCCAATCCAGTTTGTGACTGGAATTGTGGACAAAGGTACCATTGTATACTGAATATTTAAAAAAAATAAGGAAGTCTGAACTATTGCATGTGAGTACAATTAAACTAATATTATTGCATGAGACATACTTAAAACAATTTTGTTATCCAAAATTAAAGTTTAATGGGCATCCTGTATTTTATATGGCAGCAGTATGCCAAGGAGCAATGGTGATGTTGAGTTAAACAACAGATGCAAAGTCTAACCCATTTCCTGGTCATAAGAGACAGACAACAGATGTTCTCTTTTCTCTTCTGGATGCTCCTTATATCATCAATTATCTGTTGCTTGGCCAGCTTCTTCCTTGCTCCTCTCTAGAGTTAATCTCCTTTTTGACAACAAACTTTCAAGTTTCCCTTATCTATTAAATTAAAAATTAAAAATTAAATCAGTTATCTCTGCCAGTTAACATCCTTTTCTCTCTAGTCTTTCTTGCCAAGTTTACTGTGAATGTTTCACATTCAGTTCCAATATCTCCTCACTGCTCTCCATAGTTAGTCATTGCTCAAATCATTGTGGTGCACCCACCATTTGCCAGGTATGGTGTTGGCACCTGTGGGACAACATGAGCAAGCCTGATGTGGTCCCACCCCCTGCCCCAACTCCATCAAGTCTGCCTTCTGACCCATCAGTCAGCCGGTATTGCCTTGGTAAAAGCCACCAATAGTCCTGACTGCTCATTTTTCTCCCTTGCCACCTTTCTAAGCAAAGCATTGAATTCCCTTTCTGTCTCTCCTAGGGATCTCACATCTTTATGGATCCTTATCCTCTTCTGAACTCTCATCCTTGGAAAATCCTTCTCTAATCTTTCTCTTTTGACAGAGACTTCTCCATCCACACAATTGTTCAAACGGCAAATACAAATGTCTTTGATTCTCCCTTTCCTTCTGCCCCTCAACAGGTCCTGTGGACTCTGTAGAGCAAACACAGCCCCCAACTACCTGTGTCCCATCATGCCATCATCACTCCCTTGCCTAGAAATTTTCTCACCTCTCACTTGACAGGTAACAGCCTTATGTCCAGGTTTCTGCCTTCACAAAACCACCAGGTTAAACTTTTAAAAATGCAAACCAGACCATCTCATTCCCATTCCATGAAAAACAAACAAACAAGGCAGGCAAACAGTCCTGAAATTCCAGAACTCCGGGAGGCTAAGGCCTAAGACTAAGGAAGATTTCAACTTCAAGCATAGCCTGGGTACTTTAGCAAGAACCTTTCTTAAAACAAAGCAAAAAATCAAATAAAAAAGGTGCTGAGGTACATGCATACCATATACCAACATTTGTAGCAGCACAATGTGTAATGGTAAATTCTGGAAGGAACCTTCCATCAACTATGGGAGACTAAAAGAGAGGATTGAGGTCTAAGTGACCTCCTCTGTGGGCACTAAGGAGAAAGGTGGCCTGCAGGCATGCTGGCACATTGCAGATTCCAGGGAAAAGTCAACACAGCCGAGATGTGGTTGTTTACCTGGACATGTACTATGGATGGTGGGTGGAAGATGAGTCTTGCATTATTTTGCTTGTTGGTAGCTGTGTCTGAGTAAATAAAGAGGAGGTGAGCCAGGTGCTCAGGGCTCCCTGTCTAAGGGAGACAAGAGACCCCTGGTGCCCTGCATTTTAACCTAATTCTGTGTCTCTTTGTTTTTCATCCTTGTTTGTCTCCTGGCCAGATACAAACTCATAGGCTGGCTCCTACAAACCACTGATGATTGGATAAACAAAATTTGAGGCATTTATAGGGAAATTGATGCACCTGGAAAATATAATACTTAGTGAAATAAATCAGACACACGTTTAAATACTATGGTGGCTCTCATTTGAGTGAGGTCAAGTACAAACAAAGAAAATGACAAAGGTTGGGTAGAAAGGGACAACAGGACAGATCTCATCCAATGGGGAAGAGACAGCCCGGTGAAATAGTGTGAGGGGTGAGGAGGAGGGAAGGTGAAATGAGAGGAATAAAGATATGCCACATACAGGAATCTAATAACTGCTATTAATGTAAACACTATGTGCCATAACGTGAGCTAAGACAAATGGTATCAAAAAGTATGAAAAAGAGGATGGGGAACCTGAAGGAGAAGAGGGAGAGTGAAGGGAAGGGGATTAGGAAAAAGGCAAACTGTGGCACGTGTACATGCAACCATTCCCCAAGATGACTATAAACTGCATTAATTGCAAACAAGTACTAATAAGATAAAATAAAATTTTGAAAAAGGAGGGGCTGAGAGTGAAGGCCCTGGGTTCAATCTCCAGTACTGCAAAACAACAACAACAACAACAACAACAACAACACTCAACACATCAAAACAAAGGAAAACAACACCCAAAACAACAAGAAACCAAGACTCCAAAGTCTTCCCAGTCCACTCAGAACAGAGTCCACCCTTGCATCCATGGCCAGCAGGACCCTGGTTATCTGGCTCTGCTCACCCCTAACAAACCCCTCCCTTCCCCACCTGTCCACCCACACCTGCTCAGGGAGTCCTCCTTGGCCCTCAGAAAGCCTTGTGCCTCCTCCCTCTCTTCATGGTGCTCCCACTGCCATCCATTGCTACCTCTTCCTCATTTGTCTTTCTCAGTTGGGAGAGAAATTACCCAGGAACAGAGGAGGAGCACTTTGGCTCACAGTTTCAAGGAAATTTAGTCCATCATTGGCTGCTTCAAGGCAGAAACAAGACAGTGGAAGGATGTGGCAGAGCAAAGCCACACAGTTCTTGGTAGACGTAAAGCAGGGCAGGTGCACAGCACCAGAGAGGAAATTGTAAGAGACCAGATACAGACCCCAAGGCCATGCCTCTGCACCCCAGCCAGGCACACCCAAAGGTATGCTCTGCCAAGCACCTCGGCAGATTCCCAAAGCCAGGCAGATTGATGCACTACTCTAATTATTGCAAGCAGCTGTGCCATTACCACTCTATGATGTCTGCTTCCCCATAAGACTAAGCTCTTTGAGGGTAAGAAACATGTTTGTTTTCTTCTTGGCTTTATCATTAATGCCCCCATAGTACCTCAGATGCAGAATACATATTGAATGCAAGAATGAGTGAGAGAACATGCAGATCCTTCCATGCATGCAGGGTCCCTGGGTGTAGGAGGTCAGGGATTTGAAAAGTGCAGATGTGCAGCCGTGAATTATGGGGCTTCTAACGTACATGGTACGTTAGAAGCAGTATTATTCCTTCCACAGAGCTTCTGCTAGTTCATTATAAAGAAGGTTAAGGGGGGATATTCAGAGAATAAGAGACCCAATTATTCACTTGGAGAAAACCATAGCCCAACAGTGACAGGATGAAGAGGAGAAAAAGGAGTGCAGGCAACAGTGAGCTGGAGAGCCTCAGGCCCAGAGATGTGACTTCAGCAATGGCCAAGACAGCCATGGACAGGACAGATGGCAGGTAAACCTGCAGGCAGCTGCCCTATCCTACTGCTATCAGTGAGGTAAGGCAGAGAGAAGCCAGGAGGCAGATGCAAGGTGAATGCGAGAAGAAAGCGGGAAGTAGAGCTTGTTCTTGCAAGTGACTGCCCTGGAATGGAAGGAAGGAGAGGAGCAGCATCTACACAGGGGTCACAGGGATATCCTTCGGTCACAGTTTCTAGGGTACTCTCGGGTCTTGGTGGCAATATCCTGATCCACACAAGCTTGTGTCAGAGTGGTAGTGGCCCTAGCATAGTTAGAAACAATGGAGATGAGGGAGTTACTCCATGCCATCTGTTTAACTCTAGACAGTCCCTATTGTCACTTCTCCGACCATTGTCCTAAGACAGGTGGAGAATCACATAACAAATACCTCAGGGATCGCTGAGGCTCCAGGTGAGAGCACATGTGTGTTAGGCCTCCTAGCCTGACCCCCAGACACCTTTGCTCTGCTCCCACCTAGTAATGAGCTCATAAATATTCACTGTATCTCATCAGAGTGAATTCTGGGATAGCATGGGTGCTGAGAGCCTCTAAGGTGACTCAGCACCCTGTCAGTCATTCCTGTCTCTCTCACCTAAAGAGTCAGGGGAGGTGCCTGAGCAGAGATGCAGATCCTTTAAATTCAGAAAGGCTGATGAACCTGCACACCGCTGCTGTGCTGCTTCTGGGTGCTCTGACTTGTGTGCAGTCCTTTTACTTTCTGTTGTGCGGTTCCGTTTTTCTACCGGTGCCTCATTTTTGTCAGCACAGACTTGCCTTGAGCACAGTTTCCTGTGATACTCAGTTAATGGAGCTTCTTGCCCTTACTGCTAGGTGTACACTTGGCAATTCTTTCTTTGTTGAACACAAGTACTTGAACTATATGGAACCATTCCTCATTCCATGGTAAAAGCCCTTTTTGCCTTTGTGTAAGTTATTTTTCTCTCATTACTGAGATAAAATACCCAATGGCCAAAATTAAGGGAAGGAAAAGTTTTATTTATATTTTAATAAGTAATTCAAACAGTTATTAGCAAAGGTCAGAGATCAAAACACAAAATTTCTTACTTTTGTTTCAGACATCTAGATTGAAGAGTAATCACAAACTATTGATACGCTATAAAGGTCTATTATCACTTGCAAGTAATTATCTGTGCAAATTGAGAGTTTTCTCAAAACTGTATCATCAAAATGCAAAACTGAAATAAACTGGATGCAGATCTAAGTCTGTAGTTAACCAGTGTTTTTCAATTCCAAATATTTTGTTCATCAAAAAAGTTTTTCAGTTCTTGTTGGTTGCTTTTATGTATGTAAATATTAAGTTTGAGTTTATAAAGTAAAATTGTACTAATAAAATAAATATTATTTAGTATGATGAAGTCCCATATGAGATAAACTTTTATACAAGTTCTGTTACTATTTTTTAATGAAAATTTTAAAGTGTTTTAAGAACATTTCTCTGGACAGTCATTTTGCTATTTAAAATCAAAACTTTTTTTCCCTTCAGTGAAGCTTTTTAATGAAAGAAATTGATATACCTAGCTTCATCTTAAAAAATTACATTGCACACATGAATACCATAAATATAAACAAAACAAAGCAAAACAAACCTCAAGTGTAAAGATTAACAGTAAGCTGGAAAATATCTGCAATTCATTGTGAGTATGAAAGCAGTGTTTATAAATCAGTAAGTGAAAGATCACTAGCCTGATATAAAAATAGCTAAATAATATCGACAGAAAACTCAGAGAATGAAATACAGAAAAAGTGATTATTGCTACTATTTGTGGTATTATGGATGGAGCCCAGGGCCTTTCACGTGCTAGAAGAAAGCATTTTACCACTGAGCCACGTACGCACCTTCAAATACTTAAAAAAAATTTTTTTTAAATTAGTGCATGGTTGTAGTACATAATTCTTACACTCATCGTGGGAATTGGTGCATGTACATAACACATCTATATTCTTTTTACTTCCCTTCCCTCTACCCTTACCTGCTTTCTCCTCCCTCTGTCCCTTGGTTTGCTTCTCATCTGTAAGAGATTGAAAACTTTAAAGTGAGTTATGACTTGTCCTGATTGTGGGAGAGGGAAAAGAAGTCGTAAATCAAGTACACTCCAAACACTGTGATGACCGTCCTCAGAACCAAACTGATCAGTGCAGGAAGAAGGGCAAAGCCACAGGAGGGAGATGGCCCCCAGCACCATGCTGGTCCAGACTCCTGGAAGACGGGGAGGAGGTCATCTTTCAGTCTCAGAAATGTGTGTCTCAAAAAAATTACATGTTAAATGTGCAGTGTATTCACAACTTAACTTTCTCCTAACCCATTCATCATACAGATGAGCAAAGGTATAGCTTCAAGGCCATAAGTGATGGAATTTAAAATTTCAATGTTGCGTTAGGCATGGTGGTACATTCCTGTAATCCCAGCACTTAAGAAACTGAGGCAGGAGGATTATTGTGAGTTCTAGTGCAGCTTGAGTTACACAGAGAATTCATAGCCAGCCTGGACTACATAGCAAGATCATTTCTCCAATAAAACAAAACAAAAAACCAGTAGCAGCAGCAGTAACAAAAATATTCAAAATTGGAATAGTTGAATGTTTATAATATGACTGCAGGCAGAGGATCTGGAGCAACAGAACAAGGCCCTGATGCAACACGGGGACTTTGGAAGGGGAGTCATGAAGTGATGAATGTGGAAGAAATCAAAGTGGTAGGGACCAAGAGGGTAATGGAAGGCAAAGCTGGAGGGACATCTGGGACCAGAGTATGAAAAGTCTGGCATATTACACTAAGACTGGCAAACTTTATTCCATTATAGTGACTTGGAAAGTGTGCAATACTGAAAAATATTCAGTCAACCATGGACAAGTAAAAATGCATGCAAATGTGCACCTCCAATTCTACCTCAGGCTGTGGCCCCATGGCCAGGGGAGTAGGTAGAACTGGAGAACCTCAGGTGCCCACAGGAATATCAGAAGCCCTGCATGTTTCCCAGGCAGAGGAGGGAAGAGACAAAGTCATTGCTGTACCTAGCACCAAGCACTCAGAAGCATCTAAGATAAGCCCCACACACCATGCAGCAGAAAGAAATCCCCACTGAATGCCTGGAAGTCCTGAGCCAGAGAATTATAGAGTAATAATAAAAGTGTCTTAATTACTTTTCTCATTGTTTTCTCATTGCTGAGACAAAATACCTGGCACCTACAAGTTAGAAGAAGAAAAATTTATCCTAGTTCACAGTTTGTAGAGGTTTCTGTCCATAGTCAGCTGGCTCCAAGGCAGCTTGGCATGGCAGAGGGGCAGGGCAGATGAGGAACAGCCCATGGCAGAGCAGGCAGGAGGCAGCAAGCATTCTGGATTTTTATCCCATCCAGGTTATAAACCTATTGCTTGGTGCCTCCCACACTCAGGGTGGGGCTTCCACCACCCACTCTCAGAACTATGCCAACTAATTTAGTTATCACACACCTGTAATTCCTGCACTACATACCCTAGATCCAGCCACCTCCATGAAAAGCCCCACCTGTAAGTGCACAAGGTTTTGGAGGGACCTCTAGGTAAAGCCATAATGAAAAGTTAAACCACAAGTTTTGGGGTAGTTTGGAAAACTTGGACATAGAATATTTTCACTGGGTTCTGAGAGGGAAAGCCATTGCCATGTCACTGCTAGGACAGACACAGTCTACTGATCATGAACCTAAACAGAATCAAGAAATCATGAAGGTCTGTGTGAGTTCAAGGATGTGGGAAGGTGCTATGGTGTAGTGCTGAGATTCTTATTTGCATCATAGCACACTTATTCTTGCAGTTATTTTTCTGGTCCTTTGTCTTCCTGTGAGAGCTAAACAGGTCACAGGCAAAGACCTGCCTGTGTCTGTCCCTGTGCCCCTCTCTGTGACTAGAGAGCACCTTGCTTCTAGTGAACCATTCCTCCTCCTGATAACTGTCTCCAGGATATTGCACATATGTGTCTTCAGTTGGACTTCAAGATCACTTCTTGGAAGTAAAATGCTGACATTTAAGCAATGTAATGTGTGGCTGATGACCCATCAGAAACTGCAGAGCGTACTGTGAAACCTTTCTTCTTGCCTCATTAGAGAATTTTTAAAAAATAAGCATCTTGTCTCATCTTCTAGGTTAATTATTAAATTTGCATCATAGTTTTAAATACAAAAGAGTCTGGGTTCATCACATATAATGGCATTGTAAAATAAAATCTTAATAACACTACTTTAAATGTACCCGGTGGAATCTAAATGTCACAGTGACAGGAAACTCGGTCATCTTTCATTTATGCAAACATAAAGAAGCTTTTTCTTAACAGGTGTGATCTTTTACATCCTTTCTTTTCTCCTAGAAAAAATATTTCTGTTCCATATCTCCCCACAGCATTTTCACTTACTGTAAAATATACTTATGCTTAAAAATCTTATTAATTTCCATCCCTTGACATCATAAGTATGCACATAAATTTAAACATTCTGATTTCCTGTAGCCATAAGGCTTTAAATCTCAAAAAATTTAATGAGGATCATCATTGCCTTTATTTTTAACATAGATCAAACAGCACATTTCTTTTCTTTTCTTTTCCTTTCTTTTTCTTTTTTTTTTTTTTTTTTTTTTTTGATACCAGGGATCGAACTCACAACCTCATGCCTGCCAGGCAGGTGCTTACACCACTGAGCTAAATCCCTGGCCCTAAACAACACATCTGTAGCATCAAGTTTGATGATTAAATATTAAACGTGAAAATGCACTTTGGGGGTGGTTGATCTCATATCTGGGATAAATATTACCTAGTATTACTAGGACAAAACAGTAGGCAGCGTCATCAATATTCTGATTTTTCCTTGTAGATTGCTCATATATGAACAGAAGGAATTGTACCACAGCAAAAGCTCATTTCTTTGAACTCCTTTCAGAAGGCTAAAACTCACATAGTCATTATCATCAAAAATTGCTTTTGCTGTTGCAGCAACTGACAACTCAACTCCTTTACTTATGGTTTGTACTTTAGATCTTCAATGCTGCCCGAAGGCCATGTGTTCAGGGCTTAGTCCCAGGTCCACTGCTGGGGCAGGCAGCACCTTTGGGACTGCGGTTAATGGATGGAAGCGAATTGTTAGGGGCGCATCCTTGAGGGGATGTTTCACCCCCACCCCTTCCTTCCTTTTTGCTTCCTGCAATCTGTGCAGCCATGTGCCAGGAACCCCTGCCATGTCTGCATCCCCTCTCATCCCAGAACAATGGAGCCAACAAACCATAGGCAAAAACCGCAGAAACTGTGAGCCAAAATGAATCTTTTCTCTTTTTAAACTGATTTTCTCAGGTGAATGTTTGCAGTGGTGGAAAGCTGACTAATGCATTGTGTCAGTGTTCACTTATTCCCCAGGTGTCTGGGGAAGGTGTCAAAGGTTTCATGTATCAAAGCAGTTTTTATTCATAGCCATTGCTCTTTCATTTAGAGATCCTGCTTAATCCAGTAAGATTAGAGTGAACTGTGAAACAGTCGTGCTGTTATTTTCAATACATCTTTGTCAAGATACTTCAGAATATGCAAGACGTTTTAAGCCTTAAAAATTTGTATTATATATTTGTATATAACACAAGTACAGTAATTTTATTATATTTGCATATAATACAAATACTATGTTTTAACCATTTTCATCAAAACTTAGGGATTTAACCCATTAATTTTATAAATTATATGGACCATTTTAACTTAATTGGGAAAAATCAATCTTCATTATCTAATCAATTACAGATCAGATTTACCTTCTCTCAGAAGCTGGTTTCATGTTTCTAATTCAAATAAACCTATGGCATCCATTCCTCTGAGAATCATCTCTCTTCTGAATTTAGAGTATCTGCACACCAGGAAAAATGTACTATTTCTAATGTCATCTTTTCTCTATAGAAAGAGAGACTGGGAGAAAGAATCTTTAGTTGGTGTTTCTGGAGCTTTAGCTTAAAAAAAAAAGACTTTTTTGAACTCAGGACTTCAAATAATATGTTGCCTGGGCCTCAGGCTTTTACCCGGGAGTAGTAAGCAAGACATGGTATGATTCCCGATGGGTGAGTCCTATGACAGGGTTGTAACGAAGACAGTCTACTGCGGAGAGGGAGGACGGGATGGCTAGGGGTAACTCTTAGGCAGACCATTTTAGGAAAGTGTGCAGAAGAAAGTTAAGCCCATGGAAACTGGGTGTCTTTTTTTTTTTTTTTTTTTTTTTTTTTTTGTGGAACAGGGGATTGAGCTTACAACCTCATGCCTGCCAGACAGGCACTTAAGCCACTGTGCCAAACTCCCAGTCCTAGTTTTTTGAGACAAGGTCACACTATGTAGTTCAGGCTGGCCTTGCACTCACATTGTAGCCCAAGCCTGCCTCGAACTCACAACGCTTCTCCTACCTCAGCCTCCTGAGTGCTGTGATTAAAGGCGTGCGCCACCATGCCCGGCTGGAACTGGGTTTCTTAAATGATGCCATGCCCGTGTCTTTTTCTAGCCTGCAGTATGGATGCTGTTGTGACAGGACACAGAGGGCCAGATAACCAGACTCAGCACCTCACCACGTAAGAGGGCTGCAGAGCCAGGAGGTCTCAATAATTAATTACTTTGTTTTTGTTCCCATAGAATAATGGGACCTTTCATGAAATAATTTGAAATATACTTTGTAAGTCACATAGTTTGTCATTCTTGCTTGAAGAATGCTACACTTTCTTTCTTTCTTTCTTTTTTTTTGGCGGCACCAGGGATCAAACTCGCAACCTCGCGCCTGCCAGACAGGCGTTTAAGCCACTGAGCCAAACTCCTGGCCATAGTTTTTTGAGGCAGGGTTGCACTATGTAGCCCAGGCCAGCCTTGTGCTCGCGTTGTAGCCCAAGCGGGCCTCGAACTCACAACCCTCCTCCTACCTCAGCCTCCCGAGTGCTGGGATTAAAGGCGTGCGCCATCACACCCAGCTTACACTAACTTTCATTATGGTCATTTTCTACCATTCATAGTTCTGCATCCTAAATACTGTGAATAAGGATAAGAAAGAGGAAAAATACAAATTTAGAGAAAGAATACTGAGTCAGAGCGAGAACAGGCTGCTCAAATGATGCTTAGTTCTTTAAACACCTTGGGGTATCAATTTTCTGCAATAAAAGGCTGAGGGCTTTGATTCACAGTTCTAGTGATAATGATGTTTAATAATTTTAAAAACCTTTTTCATCCTGGAAGTTCAATCAAGGCAATTGTAATAATTCACAAAAGGAAGTTGGCAAGCAAACACCTAGTATGTTATTTATAAGGATAAAGAAAATATTTTAGTGGCTTTTTATGTTTGTTCACTACCTGTTATTTGAATTCAAGGAGGAAGAGAAAAAAATCAATTTAACTTGTGCTTATTTCTTTGGACCATTATTTTCTTGCGTTTCTCCTGGAAACAGTACGTAAAAGCAAGCTCCCTACTCTAAAGACGGCTTCATCACTGGGGAGGCCCAGGCACAGCTCGGAATTATAATACTGCTTAGAATGATGTAGCCTGGGTTCATGCCTGTCAAAAATATGCTTTGCCAGTGGAACAATATTAACTATAAAGAGCTTATACATATCTTTAAAATACCTTGTGAAAAGCAGAGACAAACCCAACAGTTACAGGTTAGCTATTCAATTAATTAATAAAACATGAATCCTAATATCCAGTTAGTGCATAAATTTGAGACTTTGTTATTTTTCTTTATTCCAGAAGTGTGGCAAAATCACTGAAAATACTATACTGTTATGTTTCAAGAGATCCTGATGTGGTGGAAAAGGCAAGGAGACAGATGCTGAAACAATTGTTCTCCTTGATTCACATATATTTCGCACATGAAATATCCCTACTCTCTCACTTCTGGGTTTTTCCTGAGCAAAGATGGTTCATAGCCAAGTTCTCCCAGGCATGGAGCTCAGTCTCAGCCCCTATAGACAAAGGCACTAAGGGTCAGATCCGCAGTTGGGAAGAGCCAGGCATCATGCGTTTTCTCTACTGTGTCCACCAGGAACCAACTTTCCACATGGTGAATCTGGGAGCATCACTTGTTGCACTTCCCAAAGAACTCGTCAGGGCCTCAGGCAGCTGATTCACATTTATAGCTGAAATAAATGGGATGGAAAAAATCATGATATTGCAAATTTTTACTAAAAACACATACAGAAATTCACACTCAACTTAGACCTTGAATTATATGATCACTATAGTTTAGCTAAAAATAATCCTTTCATAAAAGAAAGAAACTAATCGCTGAGATAGAAAAGCAGAGAAAGAGACTTCTGAGATTTTCCTTCAAATTGCTAAGTTAAAACATTGCCAACTTGTTCAATGTTGTGGGGGGAAAGGCACATCAAAAGAGCATGGTTGGGGAGGGGGAGATGGGGTTACCCCTGAAAGATATCAAGTATGGAGGGCTACATACTAAAGTGTCTGACTGAAGTTCTAGTCTAGGGTTTGTTCTTGTGCTTTGACTCACTGTTGCTATGCCCATAACTCCTCTTTGGTAAATCTACTGACAAAGTGAAGGTTAAACCAGAGCAACAAAGACCCAGTGTGTACCACATATACAATTTTGAATGTTTAAGTAGTCACATTCAAAAAAGGAACAGGAGACAAGTGAAATTAATTTTAATAATATATTCTGAGCTAATATATCCAACATAGTAACTTTTGAATCTATAATCAATGTCCAGAAATCATAAATGAGATATCGTATAGTCTTGTGCTTTTGTTCTAAGCCTTTAAAATTCAGTGTATGTTTAACTATAGCACATCTCACTTTGGATTTCCTACCCTTGGTACTCAATGCCCATATCTGGTGACCAGCTGCCATTTTGGTTGAGATATTGTAGAATTTCCTGACTGCACGGACAACTCATAATGTGCAAAAATTTAAATATGTCAAACTATGTCCTCACAGCTCAGTCTAAGTGGATTATAAAAGAGCACTCGTTGACCACTCCATTCTCATTTCTTCTGGAATATTCAGAAATAATAATGGTGGATTTACAATTTAGTGATGAGAGTTGGGGATTTTAAATATTTGATGCATATGGAAATTATAATGTATAGAATTGTGAATATCAGGCTGGGGATTTAGCTCAGGGCTGGCAATTTAGCTCAGTGGTTCAAGCGCTTGCCTGGTAAGCATGAGATTGTGAGTTCAATCCCTGGTAACCTCTGCCAAAAAAAAAGAATTATGAATATCTCAAAATATATCATGAGATGCCAATCTAATTGAAATAGCAAAGAGTTGTCTACTGTATTTTCATTCCTACTGGACTAAATTGAGGTAATCTTGTTTCCACCAAAGGCTGGAACAATGGAGTGTTGGGTGGGGTCTGAATTCAGTGCTCTGAAAACAGACTTGACCTGGACTGGGCCCAAATGCTCTGCACCCCACCAGAGGACATAGGTAGTCAGTGGACAAGGTTCCTAGAGGGACGACCAGAGTCTCATATTCCAACCAGAAGTCTCCACGTGTGGTGGAATGGACTTAGAAATAAAACCCTGGAGAATTGGGAGTGGTGGTGCACGCCTTTAATCCTAGCACTCAGGAGGCTGAGGCAGGAGGATCATTGTGAATTTGAGACCAGCCTGGGCTACAAAGTGAGTTCAAGGCCAGCCTAAACTGCAAAGTGAGACCCTGTCTCAAAAAAATAGGGCCGGGGATTTAGCTCAGTGGTGTAAGCGCCTGCCTGGCAGGCATGAGGTTGTGAGTTTGATCCCTGGTACCAAAAACAAAACAAAACAAAACAAAACAAAACAAAACAAAACAAAACAAAACAAAACAAAACAAACAAGCAAAAAAACCAAAAAACAAGACCTTGGAGAGAAGGGCACAAGAAAAGAGTTTAGACTCAGTTCCCTCAGCGTGGCCAGATCCACAGTTTCACACTTGCACAGGCTAAACTTTTTGGATCACTTTAGTTACCTTAGTCCAGTTTATATTGCTGTAACTGAACACTACAGACTGATTTATAGAAAACAGAGGTTTATTTGGCTCACAGTTCTGGAAGACAGGAAGTTCAACAGCTTTGGACCAGCATCTCCTCAGCATCTGGAGAAGCCTTCTTGTTGATCAGTAACATGCAGGAGCATCAGCTAGCAGGACAAAGCAAATGCAATTTGATTTTTTCTTCCTCTTCTCATAATAAAGTCAGTAATTCCATCATGGAAACACTGTTCTCATGACCTCCTCTAATTCCAATTTCCTAAGACTCTGGCTCCAAATACCCTTAGCATGTGAAACTAACTAAATTCACTAGTACCTGCAAACTAGGGGTTAAGCTTCCAATACATGAGCTTTGGGGTGATGAATTCAAACCATAGCATAAGACATTCACTTAAAACAAGTGATGGTAAGAAAAACAGGCAATTTCAAAAGCTTGAGGTTTGTGGTTAAATGTTCTGTGTAGACAAGATAAAAGACAGAAAAGAGAAGAATCTTCAGGGCAGGGTGTTTATTGTGTTCAGCTGTCTTCCCTGTGCACAAGGCTTGGTTCATAGCAGGTACTCAGTAGGTACTGGGATAAGTAGATGGATGAATGAGTGAATGAATTAGATACCGAAGGAGGATATTTGCTCTCAGAAGCTCCCAGAGGGGAAGTTTCTTCTTTGGGTTACTAAGCCATTGTTTATTCAAACAAAGCCAACAGCCTACCCTATATCAGTTTAGCCTATGAACTTCCTTTGATTAGACCCTCCAAGCATAACAGAGAGTCACATATACCCCCTTACTTTTCTACTGTAAAGTTTTGTGTTAGCATAATGTTAACCAGTTGTGTTTCTCAGTACTGTTTCCTAAAGGATATGAGAAGCAATCTTTGTATTTACCCAGTTGGTATGAAAAAAGGTAAGGTGTGTGCATGTGTGCAAAAGTGTCAAACCAGGATTTACACCCACATTATCCTCTTTGAAAATTTTTACGTATTTTACCTGAGCATCACAGAGGGTATAATACACCAACACCACTCTAAGATTTGTTTTTTAAAGTTTTCTTTGGATTTTCCAGGTAGAAATAGTCCAATTCAGTACAACGGCACATGAAAAATCAGATTTACAAGTTTTGGAGGAGGTCAAAAGTGGATCATCAGGTTACTTATGCATGGATGATGAAGATGACCCAATATGGTAAAATACATGTTTTTCATAACAGAAGAGTGGTATGGGTGGATGATGATGATGATGATGATGATGATGATGATGGTGACCCTGATGTTGGCCATGTGAGTCAAAGTTCCTGTGACAGTGAAATGGAACAATAATTGACTGATACAGACACAGGAAATACAGACTTCCTTGATTCAGACAAGGAAGAAAACAGCAAGGTGAATATGTATTTGACTAGTCAAAATTTTGCAAAATATTCATGCAGTCAGACTGATCCAGCATTAGAACTAGGTCTGAAAATATAGTGAGGGTCTTGGCAGGGGTGAAATGCATGGGACAGAATACCAACACTGCCATGCAATGTTGGAAATTGTAACAGATGAAATTCTACAAGATGCTGTGAAAAATACAAAGGCTGAGATACAAGTAAAATGTTCTTTATGCACCAATAGCCATATTAAAAGATGTATTGGTCTGCTGTACTTGGCAGGAATTTCTCATGCAACTACAGGAATGTAAAAGACTTACAGAAGAGTGATGGGTCAAAAAAGGGCATAAAAATTTGTGCTTTTGTAAGTGTGGAGACTTATTAGGCTTTAAATTTAGAAATTTATCCTGAAACTCAGCCATCATATAGTAATAAACTGAATGATATGAACAAACTTGTTGCTCCCATCTCCCAAACTAATCAGAATGTGAC
This sequence comes from Dasyprocta punctata, assembly GCA_004363535.1. Lineage (NCBI taxonomy): Eukaryota > Metazoa > Chordata > Mammalia > Rodentia > Dasyproctidae > Dasyprocta > Dasyprocta punctata. The sequence continues at coordinate 15,858 of RJWM01022856.1, read as the reverse complement.
ATTCGACAATTGGTTTACATTTGCTAACAGAGCACAAGTTGATCAGCGCAGGAACTGTACACAGGAACAAAGCAGAAATTTGAAATGAAATGTTGCAATTTCAAAATAGAGAATTTCATAGTGCAATCTTTGGATTTCAGAAAGGTTTACATTGGCCTCATATGTGGCAGGGAAAAACAAACTGATACTGCTGATGTCAACATTGCACCATGATGAAAATATCAATAGGGAATCTTTGAAAAAATGGAAGCCTAAGATGGAAAATTTCTACAACAAAACCAAAGAAGCAGCAGATGTGGTTGATGAGTTATGCAGCAACTATGATGTTACTTGAAGCACAAAATATTGGCCAATGGTTGCATTTTATTCAACTGTAAACATGTATAGCATAAATAGTTTGATAGTTTACAAAGAAAATAACAAGTGCAAACTATCATGGAGAAATTTTCTTACAGGGTTGGGACTGGAAATCCTAAGAGACCATTTACAGCAGAGAAAAAGTGATGCAAAAACTACTATGGACCGTACTGGTGACTGACAGGTGGGCAGGCAGGCACAGCATCACAAAGGTCTATTACAACAACATGAAAACCAAAAAGTCATCAACACTGCCCTACAATTAAGGACAGCAAAACAAAACATACATGCTATCAGTGTGATACTTGTGTATGGAACATGCAGTTGTCATGTGTGAAGACTGCCTGGGGTTTTACAGTTGAAGGAAAGATTATTTTTGTTGTAGAATTCTGCTGGTATTGTCAATGGGGCTCACATAGGTTTTCATTTATGATGTTATCTCTTGGGGTTTTGTAAGCAAGTGCACTGTTGGTGTGAAAATATGATGTCTATTCTAAACACTTGATACCCATTTGATATTTTAGTTTATAGAAATCTTGTTTTCTTATTATTTAAGTGTGATAATTGAAGTAAAGAATTTTTGTACAGTGTAATTGGTATTTTCATCGTAGTTCATATAGGAATTTATTTTTGATGTTATGTTTTAGGTTTTGGAAGCAAGTACATAGCTGATGTGAAAATGTTGATGCTCATTTTAAACATGCAAAATGTATTAAGAATTTAATACTTTATTTTATTGCTATTTTACGTTCCTGTTAACTACACATTACATAAGATAATAAGAACCTCCTGACAAAACAGCAAGACCAGTGAGATGTCAAATACATCCTACAAAAAGACCAGGAAAACAAAACGCATGTGCTGTCAGTGTGATACATGTATATGGAACATGCTGTTGTTGTGTGAAGACTGCCTTACATGTGATAATTGAAGTAAAGTTATTTTGTGGAGTGCTATTGGTATTTTCATTGCTGTTCATAAAACCAATTGATGCTGAAAATTTTGATGCTTTTTTTATAAACACTGAATAAATATTGAAAATGTAATATTTTATTTTTGTGATAAATTTTCCTATTAAGCACTCATTGTTTAATATACTGAAACTCATAAAATTAAAGCTAATAATTCATATTCTATAGAATAATGTTAGTAATAACAATGGATAATGAATAAATATTCTAAAGAATAAAAGTGGGTGTGACACTCCCATAGTAATGCTGCAAAATGACATAAAGTGTGTTAGGCTCTGAGGTGTGCCATCCTAAACATGAATCATTTGAACATTCATCTAGATGGGGAACATGTTCCCAATTGCCAGTCCCTGACACGTGTCCTAACTGAAGCTATCATTTATCATTATAAATGCGTGCCTGTTTTTTTACAGTGAACAGTGGAATTTTTTGGTCTATATTATATTATGCTATATTACTATAGACAAAAGATATAAAAGGCAGGCCAAAAATGACTACTTATTTTAAGACTAGAAATGGAATGAAATGTAAGTATATTTCCTCTGAAAGAGGAAACACATTTTCATGTGTTTAATATGCAAAGTACCCATCAGTCTAAGGGGTATAACCTTACAGTCAGTTCATTTCAATTGATCAATAAACCTGTCTGACTCTTGGACATCTATATTTAATATATTGGTAACAAAGAGGCAATTCGATCTTAATCAAGGAAAGATTTGATGTGTCAAAACTGGAACATGTAGATGGCCACAAATGTCCCAGTAAAAGCTTGGTGATGGCTCGTCCAAAATGCTATCCAAAGATAAGATATCTCTGGGGACAACTGGAGCCTCATATTCCCATCAGAAGGATCCAGGTACGGTAGGATGGCTTCAGAAATCAGAAAGACCTCCTGAATGGATGCTGGATAGACCTCAGTCAAGCACCTAACAGATTGAAAAACTTAACTGTCTCTTCTAGATTTTCTCAGTAGTCTTGCTCATCCTTGGGTCCTCTGCCCTTAGCATGGATAGACTCTCCAGGAAAATTCACTGAATGAATGAATGCTTACAGATTAAGCTGGAAATGATTATTTCTCAACTGCATGAGTCTCTAACTCTATTTGTTTCTGAAATAATCTTAATAACAATCTCTGACAGGCTGAGAACCTTCCAGAATGTGACATATAAGAATGCGAATCACCTTTGCTCTATACAGGGCTCCCTCTGGCTCCTCGGAAAGCAGCCTAGAAGGCAGGGCGGTAATGAGCTCATTGGGCTGAGGACTGTGGTCCCAGGGTGGACTCCCTGCCCAGGAGAGACACCCGGGATGGACTCTGGAAAGCAAGGCAGTCAAGGGAACAGTGCTAGAAGGGAGGGGAGAGGAGGCATGCATTGTCCCTCTACGCTCTTAGACTCCTTCTAGATAAAGTGCATCTTTCTCTTCTAATTAGCCTTGAAAGATAGCTCAAATAAAAAAAAAAGCACTGTGGTTTTAGGAAAAATAACATATTAAGCAGCCACTTGGGGAATGAGACAAGAGTAAGGTAGCTTCTTACAAGACTTCTTTGTGTGGAGAAAGATTTGTAACATTCTGGCCTCAAAAATGCATATATACTCTTATTAATAATGCTTGCCTACATTTTTAGGGATCCCACACTCCAAATTTAAAAAAAAAAACCCTAATAGGAACACTCTATCCCTTCATTTTAATGTTCCACACCATCATAATGTACCTCGGGGAAACAGTCCCTGCATTTTAATTTAAGGCTTGGAGGGTTTCTCAAAGCCCAGTCCCCGTCCCCTCCTGCTTAAGGGCAGTAACAAGTCAGGGAGGTCCCAATCTGTCCCCTGTCCTCATACCTCCTTTGCTCTTGACCAGGGCTCCCCAGAGAACTGTCCCCTGGTGAGGTGGGGTCCCATACAACATCGCCTCTCCTGGGAGACTGCCCAAAATTACCAGCACAGTGCAGTGACGTTGCCTAACTCACTTTCCTTTACTTCAAGCTGCCAAGAGCCTGTTGGGAAAGGAGCTGCGCGTTGTAAACACTGCAGGTCGTTACTGCAACGATGCACATAGACACAAGGGTCCCTTGGGACTGCTGGCACACCCGCCTCAACGCACAGGAATGAGCCAAGAAGTCTGTCTCCCTGGTGAATGTTTAAGACTCCAATCCACAGGGAAGAGGGCGCACATGGAAACCGAGCTGAGTCTCAAGGCCCTGGTGTCTGAAGGAGGGCGAGGATGCCACTCAGAGTGAAGCTGCACTTTTTTCAGGAAGGCAGTCTCAACCTAATTTTTAAAGATCAAGAAAATGTTCATGAAACCTTATGTGTGGGGAGCCATCCTCAGAGATGTACTTCTGCCGTGAGGCCTGTATGTAGGAGCTGAGGCCTGAGCTAGATTGCCCCGCCTGTCGAGTGAGCCAAGGTGGCGCTCGTTTCCTGTTACAACCCCGCTGTAGATGATCTCTGCCCAGTTACTAATGACACCAACCAATGATAATGTACCCCCCGAGATGATCTGATTGGAGGATGTAACGGTACTTATGTGGGTTCCCGCCCTGTGCGCGGGGAGAAGCACGGAAGGAGCCGTCATGGACGGACGCGTGTGAGGCTTCTCGGGCGGGAGAAGCACGGAAGGAGCCGTCATGGACGGACGCGTGTGAGGCTTCTCGGGCGTACCTCTCCGGGGACGATTAAAGCTTGCCTACTGCTACACGGAGTCGTGTGTTTTCCTGCCGGCCGGGACAAGCGCGCGACACTTATGCAGAAGTGCCTTTCAAAATTAAGTATCTCAGAAGCTTTCCTATCAAAACATAAAACAGAACTATCGAAACATCAGAACAAAAAAGGCCTAAGGCTTGTGACCATATCAGCGCAGCGGAGCTTGAAATCTCTTCGTTCCTTCATACGTATACACAGGGGTCTTAACTCACCCACTCATCTCTGCTACAGGCTGGATTCACAAGGGCCCCTCTTTGTAAGTTGATCATCTCAGGTGTGGGTTGCACTCATGGAGAGCTGGCTAACATAACCTATGTTTAAAAATGGAAGAAAAGAAAATTTCACTTTTGAGAATAGAGGAGTGAACCCATTCTCCCTGGTAGTTTTATCCAGGAGGCCAACAGGATTTCAAAGCTGACTCCTTCAGGAGGCATCTCCTAGAGTTAAGAGTGACAGGCAAATCCTGGCTCTGATGGTTCTCAGTTGTGTCATTTGCTGAGTCCCTTACTCCCAAGGTGCTGTACTTTCCTTATCTGCAAGGCTGTAGCAATAATAATGTCTAATCCTTAGGGTTGTTGTGAGAATTAGAGTGTTTTAATCCTTTAAAAAAGAAAATGCCACTTGTAGTACATGTTAGTTATTACTACGCTGGGTGTTCCCAGCTTTTATGTATCTGGAGATCACCTAGTATCTCGTTACAAGGGCACATTCCCTGCCCTCTTCCAACACTGTAACTCAATTGAGCTGCTGGGAGCTTGGAGAGCCTCACAGTTTAGGTTGGTGTGCAGAGGGTGAACAGCTACAAACCCAGCTCTCTCTGCTAACCTAACACATATTATTCATCTGTAACTTAAGTTAAAATTCAGGAAAGAGGAAAAAGAAACATGCTTTGCCATGTTTCTGGTGTCTCCAGGGATGAGTTCTACAGCACTCATGGTGAGATTCACAGGCGCACACTGCACAGTCTCCTGCTTCCTTTTCAGCCATGTGTCCTTTTCCAAGTTCATTGCGCTCAAATGCTCATAAGCCTGCAGTCTCCCTTTCTGCTTAAATTGCTTAGCAGGTAAATATCATCTCTCTTTTCTTGGTTTTCCTCTGAGGTGGGAGCCTTCAGCTCTTAATCATTTTGGCTGCTCTTCTGTTGCATCCCCTCTGGGAGCTGGTGGTCAAATCATCATCCTGTGATGTCTGTGAAGTACCAAAGGGTGGCCTGGCGGCACCCAGGGGAACCCAGCTGTGCACTTAGAGGTGAAAGTGAAGTTCACGGCTGTAACTCAAGTGCAGTGCATCTCATTCCTTACTCAGTGTCAAGGGGAAGGGAAGTGGGGAAGGGGAAGGGGAAGAGATAGGGTCCATGAAAGCACTTGACACTGGTCTCCAGCAATGCAGAGAGATGGGTCCAGAATGCCAATAAGATGTGCCATTTACCAGTAGAAGAGGACGAGGCGGCAGGTGCTGTGTGGCCAGTTCCCTGGGGAAGGTGCTGGACACAGTGGAACAGCAGAAGCAGCAGTTAACACTGGCTCTAGCCTGGCTGTGTTTCCCTCCTGGTAGATATAAAACTCAAAGTGCTGTGAGAGATTGAGAACAAAAGACATTGTGTCAACCTGTCTGACCAAACCACATTTCTTTTGATCAAGAAGGACACTTTATAGCCCTTATTGTCCAGCAGTGGACAGAGACACATTCTCCTCAGATAACAGTCTGACAGATGTGGGTGACCAACTGAGACACTGGTTGCTTAAAACAGGGGAGCTGTCCTGAAGTCTGGCTGACATGATTGGGATGAAAGGACTGTCCCCCTGAATGGGGTCCTCTCTTTTTTGGGTAGACTTGGGGAAATGGGGTGAGGCAGGATAGCGGGATAACTGTGGCTCTTGCCCAATGGGAGAGAACCCTGGCGTGATGATCACACTTTTGTCTGTCCTCCCACATCACCTGGGCCCAACCCTCCCCCAGAAGCAGCTACAACTGTAGTTGTGTTTCCAAACCTCTGTGTCCAAGTTCCCTCAGGGTGGGGTGGGTGAGTAGTGACCTCACCTCCTTGGGCAAAATTGGGGCTGTGTATGCAGCCATGCTACCTCCTTCTAAAGCAGCCCACTGGGTTTGGGCTGTGGAACCCACTCTCTACAGGTGGAGGGGTTAAGAGGGGACCCTTCTAGATTAGCACTGCTATCTGTTCCACTCCTCAGACAACCCATGGGGAGGAGAAAGGGGCTGAAGGTTGACTTCAGTTTTTTTTTTTAAACAGAAAAAGACTAAAAACAATGGTACAGAATTTTAAATCAACATAATTGGATATTAACAATGGTTACTATATTGCATATTGTTATTGTCAATGTAGTTGCTTGGTTTAGAAAACATAAGCATGAAAAAATGATCAACCAATGAAAGCACAAGCCATTCTTTTTGAAGAACAGAGATTAGTGCTGTGACCCATGTGGCTCCTAATGTTCTTGGGGTGAAGGATCGCGAGAGGATGAGAAAATAAAGACAGAGACAAAGCTGGAGTCAGGTGGAGCCCTTATCCTCCTAATGGGAAAAAAGGAACTGGCCCCTCAGTGTAGGGGCATTTATTTATACCTTTTAGCAACCTAATGTCACATGACACCCTGTTGTTCTAGCAACCCACCGCTCAGACTGCCTTGGGGCAAGGTGTTCTCTAGGCTAAAATAACATCTTCAGGTAACTTGCCTTAGGCTCTCTTTGTTCTTGGAATGATCTTGTCTGGATCATGCCCTAAGTCAATTTCTAGCTTTAACAGCTCCCAATATATCCATCTCTTTTGTTTTGTTGTTGCACAGGATGGGTGGTCAGTTGAAGCTGGAGGATCTGTGATGGAGAGCTCTGAAGAAGATCTTTTTAAGTGCAGTCCAAAGATTTTAAGTCCCTGCATTCTGCAGTTGAAACCCTGTGTAGTCCATTAATCCATAACTGTAGTCAGATACCAGTGTAGCTGGCAATTGTCAGAAGATGTTAGTGATTTGAGTCTTCTTTATAATATATTACTTTAGCATTGTTTTATATACCTCTAGTAGTTGTAGGTTTTTTGCAGGATATTTAAGACCAAGTTAAGGTGAGACCTGTTTTAAAAACAATCAGTTTTTGGTTATTTATCAAGGTCAGTTAAATTTCCTCAAGAAATGTCTTGGAACATTATATAGCACCTCTTTGTTTTTGTCAGTGTCAGTCATTTGGATGAGTCACGGCCATTGCTTGATCAAGTTGCTTTCTGTGAAAGCCTGGGAGATTTTTTTTTTGGTGACTCTCCTTAGGCATGTGAGGGTCAAGATGCCCGCCGCGTGGAGGAAGACACCAACAGATGCCTTCTCATGCAGTTCGCAAGGGGTCTTTATTGTTCAGGCATGCGTGGGGCTCACTGAACACGCAGGAACAGAGAGTCCCGAGGGCTTATAAGCTGTAGAACAAAGGAAGGAGGGGTCTTTGCAAGCCGGGTACAGAAGCAGATGGCATTGGTTAATTTGAATGGGTCTTTTTACATTCATTGGAGAAAGTAACCATAGGGAGGTCTGAGGTAGGACGGTGATGGGTGCTTTCTAATATGGGAGGGCAGATGCTCCAGAAAAGTATATGTTGTAAATTCCTTAGTCATGAGAAGGGGCAGTTTTTATCTCGTAACCCAGTTTCCCAGTCAGCTCTGTCCTTGGGCAACTTTAAATTGTAACAGCTCAATTCCCAGAATGGGGGGGTGGGCAAGCAGTACAAACCATGTATTATTAACAGGGAAAATTCCTCTTACAGGCACACCACACATCCATGATCACATTCTTTTGTGGTCTCATAGTCTCCTTGATCAGAAGACCAGGGACTCACTGAGTATCAGGTGTCACAGCAGAGGTTTTTTAATGTCCTGGGTCCTCACTGACCTTGGAGGGCTAGGGCCAAAATATTGGCTATCCTCTTAGCCCATCTATGTCTCTAATTGTTGGTCTCTAAATCTCAGTTGTTGAACATCCAGAAGAAAAGAGCATTAACAGTACAATGTAGTAGAGGCAGTAAGCATAACATTATCATCTTATCTAAATATCAAACATTTTAGAACATAAAATAGAACCATTATTTTTTAAAACAACCATCGATGTTTTAACATTTGAATACCTATAGAATGTTAACAGTTATATATTTTATACAGAAAACTAGGAAACAAAATCATACCTAATGTTGTAACATGACAATTATGATGACTTTTTAACATTTGAATTTGTATTTTTTAAACATAAGATACCCCCTTTTTGATCAATCATCCCCACCTAATATATAAAAGCTTTTACCTAACTTGTTGACATTTAGTGGAATGTACATTTCACAAGTTTTGTTATAGGCTGAGGTCTGAAACTGAAACAAAAAATTTTTACCATAAACAATCTCTGTTTTACATTTTGGAAAATCTATACATCTGGAAGCATGAATACATAAACATATCATGAGGTTAATAAAATCTATCATAGCTATATGAAACCTTTGTATGGGCAATTTTAAACCAAAAAACCTTATTGTATTATTTTATTTGATGATGACCAATGTGAACATATTTTAACAATATTTTATATAACTTTAGTTGGGGTGTCTCCCTTAAGGCTATGGAGATCACTGGGGCCTCCAATCAATAAACAAGAACTGGTTTAAAATGTTACCAGGCAGCTGCTTTCTTATTTATCAAATGGAGTCCTGTCTAATAATCTCCTCCCCACCAAGGAATTTTGTTTATTTATATTAATAATTTTTGATGTCTTATGAAAAACCCAATTATAACATTTAATGTATTATTTTTGAACAGTGAGAGACTCTCAAGTTATGATAAACAACAATATACATTACTTTTACACAACCAATTTTAGCAACATTTGGACTAACTGGGAACCCAGGTGGAAGCATGCTTTTTAAGTCTATTACCCAAATTAAATTTTGATTAAATGATCCAAAAGTGTAAAAAAGAAAAAAAGGAAAAAAGAAAAGGAAAAGGAAAATTATTGAGCTCAAAATAAAAAGGAACAGCTGTTTACAGAATGGACAAATGGACAAACATGGACAGACGATCTGTACAGATTCGAACATAGAAACAAACAGAGTTGTTGGTGTCCGCAAGAACTCTCTAAGTTTCCGGGGGTTATTTTATGCCCCTTTGCTGAAACTAGCTCGCTTCTTATGCCCCATGTCCTCGGGGTTGGAACACCTGTCACCTTGAGTATCCCATGTCTTCAGGGCATTTTTTAGGCACTCTGTATCACTTGGGCACTCTTGTATGGGCACTTGTGTTTTTGGCTCTATAGATGTGAATGATCACTAGCTCAACTGACTCTTAACAACACCTAAACAGACTGGACAAACAGACAAACAGGTACGCAGGCAGACTGACAAACATCTTATACAATCAGAGTGCACTCAAATATATTTTTGTCAAATTGAATTATGCTAATTTTTACAATCATAGAATTTGTAATTATAAATAGACTAGTCAGATTTATTGTATGTCAACTAGCAGAGATCTCTTATAAAAGAATTTGGAAAGGACAAAATCTTATCTATAATTAACATTTTTATCATAGGACTTAGCATATACACTTATCTATTTAGACTTCTGGTTTTATTATTTCTTACCATCTTTTGGGCATCTTGGGTCAATTAAGTTTGGCTTTAGCTTCATCCTTTTTTATCAGTTGTGATGTGGTCACTGTCATAGGACTGAGCATCTGCTTCTTGAGGGGTGGAATCAACTTCTTCTCTGGGTTTGGATCCATGATACAGCCGGACAGCACACATTAGCACCCAATAGGCCATTTAGTATTTCCTGGAAAAACATAAGCATAACCTCGACCCCAAATTAGCACTGGACTGGGTGCTTTGATTGTCTAGTATAAAGATCTTTCTAAAGGACTCTTTTTAGCCTTTATTTGATTGAATTATCTTCTTGCTGCAGTCTTTATTAGAATTTAAAAATTTTACTGTCAAGTGAAATCTGTTATGAGGTGAACTCTCCCTTTTTTGTTTTTTGAAATTTAAAGTGTGAGCACATTTAATTAGTTTTAGACCTGAAGATTATAAGGAATTTTTGTGGTAAGGTATAGAGAAAAAAAACTGTATTTTGTTTTTAGGTACCTTGGGCTTTTTCTTGTTGTCGAGACACACAGGTTGTGCTCCTGCTCTGGCCTGGAGGCCCCGCTATTGTTGGGAATTTGAGCAACTGTGTGGTGTAAACTTTTGATGCATAAAGCGTGTGCATAGGTGATGGGAAAAACCAGGTTGGCTTGGGCGCACCAGAGCCGTGTCTCACTTTTCCTAAACCATGTCTTGCCTTTTGGCCTGGGCTGAGTGTTGTAGTGCTGCCGGTGGGGCAGCCACTGAAAGGCTTGGCAGACCTCAGGGGAATTTGTTCCTCAGCATTGGGGAGTCAGGGCTGTAAATCTCAATTCCACAGCACAGGGCCCGCCTCACAAGCAAGGCCAGGCCCCCCAAGGGAAATTTTCTGTGCCTTATACCACTTATATGTATTTTTAAAGGCAAAACTTTGAAATGATTTTAGACCCTGATGACTAAAAGTCAAATTTTGGGATGTCTCTCTGACCCATTGAAGGAAGTCTCCTCTACACCCTTGTGGCTACTATTTTAAATTGATCATAAATTTGTAACTCAAAAGCAAGTTAATTTGTATGTGGCAGTAAAGATATGCTTTGCATCCCTCCAGGTTAAATCAATTTAGCACTTTTACAAGATTGAGAAACATTGCTCACACCTGTAGACCTGTAGTTGTCACATCCAGAGGCCATGCCATAGGCCAATGGCTCTGGGCAACAATTGAAGCATTTGTTCCTGTGTCTAAAAGCCCCTTAAATGTTTTTTCTTTAATTATCAATTTTACCTCAGGGTGATCCTGCTTAATCTGTTGAACCCAATAAGTATTGGAAGACCCAAAACCCTTAGATACCCTTTCTTTATTTACAGATTTTCCAATTTTTGTCAAGGGAAGAATAACCAATTAAGCAATACAAGAATCTGGGGAGATTTGAACCCTGTTTTGAGTAAACTGAACCATAACCTTGATTTTTCCCTTGCACCTCAAACAAGCAGCATTGTTTCTTCTTCTTTTTTTTTTTTTTGTTTGGGCCAAGCTCCAGGCTTGGTGGAGCTCTTTGGTTTTCTCCCCTGCTTGGGGGCCTGTGAGAAGTAGTGAAAGGAGCAGAAAGTAGTAGTTTCTCCCTGTTAAATAACCCTTTTAAAGGTCTGTAGAGGTCCAGCTAGATTTGTGTTGCCTTTTTACCTAATCGTGTTTTAAACTGTTTACCTATTTTCTCCAAAGTATGTAAACTGACAATTCCTTCTTCTGGAAGCAAAGTCAAGAAATTTAGCAATTCAGTGTAGTGAAAACTAAAATTGACTTAAGAAAGCAAAAAGGACCTAAATAAATGTAGAGTTACATTAATTATGAATTTGAAACAAGTACCCCTGAAGTAAATAATTTTGAAAATAAACGGTACTTAAGAATTTACATTACCAGATATCAAGACCCACTACAAAGTCATAGTGAGGCCATATGCTGGAGTCAGTCAATTATCAGTTCCTGAAAGCCAAATGTTGAATTTTTAGAAGGTTTACAGGTTAGTTGTTGTCCCAAGCTTATGATTATTAAGACCCTGTCTAATCCAAATCCACCACAAAAATGTAAATACTAGAATGAAGCACACCAACAGTTCTATATTTCTTGGTGATTCTTTAGAATATATTTGCTGGTATCTAACACCTAGTAAAAGTGATACATTTCTTTCACTTTGGCTTTTCCTAAGCCAATTTTTCCTTGAAGTCTCTTAAGCCTAGTTGTCTCAGGCTTCTCTCAAGCCAAAGTCTTTAGTTTTTTTTTTTTTTTTTTTTTTTGTAGAAAGGGAAGGGGTTTCTCACAGGTCCATTTTTAATTGGCCCTAGAGAAGAAGGGAGTTTCAATGCTCCACGCTTTACACCTGATGAAGCCAATATCAATACACTCCAATGATGACTATTGACCTATACCAATTTACTTCTCCCACTAGTTGTGCGTACATTGAGAAGTGTCCCCTCGCCCTCATTCTCTTACCTGGTCCGTGTTCTGGTGCCATATGCCACGACCCATGCAGCTCCTAAAGTTCTTGGGGTAAAGGACCGTGAGAGGATAAAAAAATAAAAACAGAGACAAAGCTAGAGTCAGGTAGAGCCCTTATCCTCCTGATGGGAAAAAAGGAACTGGTCTCTCAATGTAAGGGTGTTTATTTATACCTTTTAGCAACCTAATGTCATATGACACCCTGTTGTCCTAACAACCCACTGTTCAGACTGCCTTGGGGCAAGGCGTTCTCTAGGCTAAAATAACATCTTCAGGTAACTTGCCTTAGGCTCTCTTTGTTCTTAAAATAATCATGTCTGGATCATGCCCTAAGTCAATTTCTAGCTTTAACAGCTCCCAACAGATTAGTAGTATAATTATGTCTTGTTTATATGTAAATAATCTTGTATATATATAAATATATAATCTTTTCTCCCTTCTTTCTTTTCTCCTTTCCCTCATCCCAGTTGTTCTTTCCTTTTGAGCAGTTTCTTCCCCTTTCACTTTCATTATATCTATTTACATTTTGGGTCTTATTTACTTTTTAATGGGCAACAATTTACTTGATCACACTATGTGATGAAGCCTTCATAAAAACCCTAAAAAGATAGGGTTTGAAGAGCTTTCAGAGTGCTGGCTACAAGAGGGTGTTATAGCTGGGTGTGCTGTATGCCTATGATCCCAGCATGTGGGAGGCTGAGGCAGGGGGACTGTGAGTCCAGGTCAGCCTGGATTACATAGCAAGATCCTGCCTCAAATGAACAAATGAACAAAGGAAAAAGAATAAGAAGAGGGTGACCTGCTGAGAGAGGGCCTTGAGCTCATGCCTTTCCTCTACCTTGCCCTGTGCATCTGCTTCCCCAGCTATTCCTGAGTTGTTCTCTTTTATGATAAAGTACTGCCAGGTTCTGTCAGGAGCGCTCAGCAAATTATGGAAACTGAAAAGGGATTCATGGGAACCTGTAATTTGTAGCCAAGTCAGACAAAAGCCATGGAGACCTCTGGAGCTCCTGCTATGGTGGGCGTTTTCTGCATGGCATGGGAAGTCAGGCAGGTCTGTACTTGGGGGTCGCCACTTTCATTTCAATTTAATTTTTCTTTTAAAAAACTGCTAACCGCGTCTTGAGAGGTATCTGGAAAATGTCTTAGTATTCCCATAAAGTAGGAATTTACCGAGTGTCTACTCTGTGTGGCTGAGACTGTCTCCAGATTCACAGAGATCCCGCCAAGAGGACACGGAGGTCTCAACTTGACCTGCGTGAGTTCTTGACTCTTGCTGTGGAAAATAATTTCAGGACACAGGAGTGAGAGACACAGTCAGATTTATTAGGCGGCATTAAAGTACTGCTTGAAGAGAACTGTAGTGCAGGCACTTGGGGTGAGGTGCACTGTGGTCTTGGGGTATCTCTAGGAGCGATGGCCTAGGACCTTTATTTTTCAAGTCATTTATTGTATGCCTAGAGCCTGCTTCCTTCAGTTCAGACTGCATTAGCAGGTTTAAAAAAACTTTCTCTATCAACTCAGTGTAAATATACACTTTTTATCTGTGTTTGATGTTTAGAAATATAGTGCCCATTTAATGTACTGTTTCTTTTGAAAATGGAAGTCTTAGATGTGACTTTTGGAATTTGTGGATTTATTTTTGAGACCCTGGGGAAGAGATGAGCCTAAAAGAAAAACAGGCCTAGGTACAAAGGGGTGGGTCACCTTGGGTGACTTGGAGGATGTATTTAAGCTACAGTTTCTTTGTCTCCTTTCTACCTATCTTTGTTTTATTTACTGTACCTCAAAACCATTCTCAATGGTAAGAACTCACTCTGCAGTGGGGGAAGAATAAACAAATATCTAGTGAAAACTTGTGATGAGCAGTATAAGACAAAAAGCAAGATAAGCAAACACTCTGGCAGCTGAGGCAGGAAGACTGCAAGTTTGAAGGCAATTGAGCAATTTAGCATTTTGTTGAGACTAATAAATATCCCCTGTGCACACACACACACACACACACACACACACACACACACACATAGCAATAGCAAGGCAAGAAAGTACTAGTGGGTCAGAGATGGTGCTGTTTTAAATTGGCCCGGTGCTGGCTGAGGGGAGAATATCTAAGCACCCAAGTCCTGGGAGTGTCTAAAGAAGGACCTCTAGGAAGAAGAACAGTGAGGCAAGTGCCTGGAAGGGCAGGGGTTTGGAGAGCATGAGGGAAATAAGCTGGTCTCCAGTGAGCCAGGTGGGAGTAAAGGTTGACATCCAGTCAGAAGCTGGATCCACGCAGTCTTCTGGAGCAGAAAATCTCTGTTGTCTGTAAGAGAACAATGCAGCGGGGTGTGTTGTTCCAGAGGCTGAGACAAGAAGATCCCTTGAGCTCACAAGTTCAAAAACCCAGGGTAACCTAGCAAGACACCATGTGGGGTAGGGGGGAGGTCCCTAAGTAAAACAACCATACTATTTCTTCTGCCCAATTAGGCATTCTTTGTTTTAAAAGAGGGATAGCTGTGTTATCAAGACTAGAAAAATATGCAAATAGCTCCAAATGAAGGTGGAAGTTTATCAAAATAAATCTCTTTATTTGCTTTTTAATTTTTAAAATTTTATTGTGAAGAGAAAAAAACCCCAAAATTTCAAAACATAATAATTAGAGGGTAACAATGGTATATACATTGTGTATTGTTATCTTCAAATCAGTTACTCAAAGTACAAGATATCTGCAAGTAATTGTCTGAACAATACCAGCACAAACCTTTCTTCAGTAAGCTCAGAGAAATCATTAGTATAGCTATCTTTCAGCATTGTACTAGTGAGACAATGTGATGTACACACATGTGTGTCCGATTTTTTCACTTATGGTCTCAAGTTGCATCCATTTACTGATAAAAGTCTCAAGTTTATCCTTCTTTATGACTGAGTAGTACTCCATTGTATAACAATATCACGTTTTTTGGTCCATTGCTCAGTTGATGGGCATTTATTATTTTTTAACTTATTTAAGCAAAAAAAAAAGACACATATAACAAAGACAAAAAGCAAAAGAGACAAATAAATGACTAGAGTAAATGCAAAACAGTAACATTGCAGGTTTACAAAACAGGATGATAGAAACTTGACAATGGTTGCAATATTGCGTATTGTTATCTTCAAAATGGTTGTTTACATTAACAGATATAGACATGTAAAACTGATCTAATAATATGAGTATTAATTATTCTTTCTCAATAATGAATACATTCAGCAGTGTGTTCATTTTAGTTATCTTACATATACATATATACAGATTTATACCTTTTTCTTTTCCCTTCCCTCTTTCCCCCTTTTCCCTTCCCAATTACTTTTGCTCTTCGAGCTGCTTTTTTACCCTTACATAGTATTTATTATAGATTTTGGATCATACATACTTTTTTCATTTCTTACACTAGGGAGACAATATGGTATTTACAGATGTGGGTTTGATTTATCTCACTTATGAGTATGGTCTCAAGTCATGACCATTTACTTATAAAAGTCTCAATGCAATCTTTCTTAATAGCTGAGTAGTACTCCATTGTATAAAAATACCACATCTTTTTTATCCAGTCTTTGATTGATGGGCACTTGGGTTGTTTCCAAGATCTGGCTATTACAAATTGGGTTGCTATAAACATGGGTGCACAGATATCAGTGTGGTATGATGCTTTCAATTCTTCTGGGAAAATGCCCAGAAGTGGGATAGCTGGGTTGAATGGGATCTCTAATCCTA
>RJWM01022855.1:0-32972 GCA_004363535.1 Dasyprocta punctata | reverse complement strand
TGGCATGAGTCCTTATCGTGGGCTCTTAGATTTCCAGCTGAATTTGTGCAAGGCATTGTCATGGGCTCTGGGTCTTTAGTTGGACTCATGCAAGACATTGCTGTGGGATCCAGGCCCTTGGCTAAATATCCTGGGTCTTAGTGCTGTGGACAGATTTTTCTGCACTTTCTTGTGTTTAACTCTGGGTAACCATCATGAAACAGTATTATAAATTCTGTGTCCTGTGTGCAGTTGTTTTCCTGTAACTGCTGACTACAACACAGCTGGCTACATTTGTTATTCCAGTCCCTAAGAGTAGTTCTCATTTGGCTCCTTACCCCAATCTGCCTTTTCATTGTATTGCTCATAGTTTGGTTGTATGTGCTTTAAACTCTTGGTAAAAGTAGTTTATTCTTGATTAGAGGCTGCCAAACTCCAAGTGATTATGCAAATGAAACCAATGACAAATGTGCCAGGTTCTGTTTACTAGAAATCACCAGCTCAACTTTGTAAAGGGAGTTCAGAACTGCTAAACTGCATCATGACTTCTATCCAAAGCCCCTTAGATTAGGTCTCTGGAAAAGGCCCCTGGGTACTGTACCCCCCACACTGATCCTTCTCAGCTAGAAGCAGCTAGGTTGAAACTATGCCTATTCTCTCCTAAATACAGTTAAGGATAGCTCTTCAAAGGGGAATTTTTTTTTTTTTTTTTTTTTTTTTTTTTTTGGTGGCACCAGGGATTGAACTCACAATCTCATGCCTGTCAGACAGGTGCTTAAGTCACTGAGCCAAACTCCCGGCCCTGGTTTTTTGAGTTAGGTTCGCACTGTGTAGCTCAGGCCAGCTTTGCGCTTGCGTTGTAGCCCAAGCCGGCCTTGAACTCACAACACTCCTCCTACCTCAGTCTCCCGAGTGCTGGGATTAAAGGCATGCACCACCATGCCCAGCTCTAAAGGGGGAATATTATAGGCAACTAAGTCAGATGGAAATTAATACACAGTCAGAGAGGAACTAGGCTCTCAAAGAAGTCAAGAAAAAGTAAGCATCAGGATTGTGACTGGAGGTGCATCTGAAGACCTGGTCTCAAGACAAAGATGAACTGGACAGACTTTCATACCTCCCTGAAGGATAGGCAATAACTTGAAATTCTATTGTAATTAGCAATGAATGGGGCAATAAGTGCAGACAGACATCGGTCACCAAGATGGATGACTAGAACATCTGGACCAATTACTTTCCAAGAATACATTTGTTTTTTCTGTGTACTCTTGCCTTGTGACTGCATTCCCAACTGAATCAATATAAGCTAAGTGACTGTACTTATAATCCTATAGGTTGATTATAGTTTAACCACATTTTATTCATGTGGTGATTTTGCTGTATGAATTCCTCATGCTGAACAACCTCAGTGGAAATCCACTTTTGGGACCCCCTTGTCTCTCACGGACTATCTCTCAATAAACTTTTCTTTTAACATTCGTTGTCTCTTGGAACTCATTCTTCAATCTCAGGGGACAAGAACTCAGTACACCTGATATCTAATATGTTGGGAGTTGTACTTCTCCTATATCGTTCATAATCTCAGTTTTGTGGTTTCTTTCGAGTGAACACCAAAAGTCAGATTTTGTACAAAAATATATTTTTTTATTCAATAGTTACATAATATTTAATTTCACAACAATATTTTAAAAAGTGTTCTGAAATTTAAAACAGTATTTTTTGCATTCAAGTTCCTTGCAAAGACCTTAATAACATTCTAGGTATAGAATTGAACTTCACAGACAGAAAAGGAAGTTTCCAACTCTAAAAATACTGGTGTTCATGGAAGATAAAAACAAAACATCAATAAGTTAAATAAGATTAATACTCTTCAAGGCATCATATTTCATATCAATAAAGTTCATACTAGCATCAGAGGTTATTGAGGAAACATGGGGGTAGATAAATTAGCTAAGGTTCTTGGGGTTTTGAGTTGTGAAACTAATGTTCAAAGGCATTGAAGTTTGCGGTGCAGTTGAGCTCTGTTTCTGCTGGGTTTTCTGGTCCAATCTGGCAATGTACTCCTGAACCCACTTCTGTGTGGGGTCAGCACAGATCTCACGTTTCACTACCGTCTTGAAGCTGTGGGAGAGAGGGGACAGAGTTAAACTTCTGCAGTTTCAGTGCAGGAGCACAGCCTACTCTGCACAATGGGCTGCCAAGGGAGGGAAAGGAGGAGGCAGGTGGAAGGAGGGAACATGGAGACACTGCTCCACTAGTTTCCCAGGTGAAGCCATGCTGATTTCAAGCTGAGGATACTGCAATGGCCTGAAACTGCCCCCACATAGAGAAGGATGTAAGTTTGGGGGATATTTCCTTGCCCTCCAAGGAAAAACTCTGCATCAGGGAGGGCTGGTGTGCTTCACTTACATCACAGCTTCTTGGGGACACCTGCTGCTGGTGATTCTTTCATAGCTCACCACCCTCTTCAGTGGGATCTTTTTGTTAAATGTATAGCAGCAGACTGGGGCATTAACTCCATCTGGAAAACAAATTGCAAACAACAAGCGTTTTAGGATGGTTAGATATTACTGATCTCAGAGCAGAAAAGAGTCATGAGAAGCAGGAAAGGAACAGCATAGGTAGAGGTTGAACCTGTGAAATCCTAGTACTTCATCAAAGCTAAAATAAGATCTTTGATGCACTGACTCATTTGCCTTTCTATAAAATGGGTGTGTAATGTTGGCAAAAAGCAGGGTAAAGGGGAGGTGTTAATGCTAGGTAATTCAGAGAGAATGTTATTAGAAGGAGATCATAATTCAAATCACTAGGGCAAAAGATCGGCTGGGAATCCTAGCCGTTTGTCCTCTTTTTAAACTCCAAACATTCGTGCTTAGTCATGTCCGTGATACCTACCACATCTGCAGAGCCATTGGCTCTGTAAACTGCGCTGAATGAAGCACAGACCAGATTCTGGGTCTCCTCCCTCCTCTCTGCATCTGGAAATATTCTGCTACCAGATGCCCCTCTCTTTGGTCACCCATACCCCGAAGCACTGCTGAAAGCTGTTGGAGCAGTATTTTCCTGATGATATATTTCCAAAGATGAAACCCTGCAGCTGGATTTGGGGTCCACCCCTGGAATTCTATCTCTTTGCCCAGGGGCAGCTATATGACTGGGCTCTCTCCTAGTCCTCTTAAGAGCGCCTTGTGTTGGAAGAGCAGTTGCTAAGGTGAGATGAGGGTACCCTTGTGCTGTGCTGCCCTGTGGTGATCCAGAGAAGGGTGATGTGCTGTAGGGGGAAGGAGGCAGGGCCTTACCTGGCTGAGCCAGCAGGAGGGAGCTGAAGGTGGCTGCTATGAGCAGCAGGCACAGAAGGACTGAGAAGCCCTGCATGGTGGAGTGTTGGAGCACCAGCGTCAGTGTGAGATTCAGAGGCTTCTGAGCTGGTCTCAGCTTCTGTGCTTTTCAGGTGGTTCTGTCTTTGCCTTTTATTGAAATCTAAGAGGGTGGAGTCAGGCAAGAGGGCTTGGTCTATGGCAGCAACATGATGAATGAATGACGCAGTGAAATCTTGAATCTGCTGAGCAAGTGCAGTATCCGGCAAGGTTTCCAGGAAGTAGAAGAGGGAGGCTGTGTGCCAGAACTTGCCACTTTTTTCATTCACTGTGGAGGCCAAAGGCAGCAGAGACCCTGGCGGGAGGGTGGTGGTGGGTGGGGGGGGATGGCTGTTTGCCCAGTCTGCCCACAGATATGCAATGAATGGTTTATTTTTAAGGATTCTTCATTCTCTTAATTAAAAGGAAGGAAACTGAAGTCATAGAATAGGAAGAAATCGAATAAACTAAGGTCTCGAGGGGCTTGCCAAAAATGTCAAGGCTTGCCCCTGTCCCACTTTCAGACCACAGCCCGAGGAGTCTTTGAGCCAAGAATGGGCTCTGAAGCCTTGGTGGGCTCCCCGACAGTGTATTAAATCCTTTTTCTCTTTAAAATTCAATGGGAAAGTACAATGATTGCTGGAAGAACTATAGGATTTTTAAACATTGAACAGATTTCTAAGTTGTGACATTTTGGACTTGGAAGAAACTATGCAAATCAAGTCATGCCACTGAAGATATTTTCATGTATTATTCATTCAGTGCTTACTCTGTGCCAGGAATACTCTAAGATTTTTGTAAATGTTGGCTTGAAATTGAAACAGATTTTGTTCATTCCTGTTCTATAGATCAGACAATAAGGGTTATATGT
This sequence comes from Dasyprocta punctata, assembly GCA_004363535.1. Classification (NCBI taxonomy): domain Eukaryota; kingdom Metazoa; phylum Chordata; class Mammalia; order Rodentia; family Dasyproctidae; genus Dasyprocta; species Dasyprocta punctata. The sequence goes on along the minus strand of RJWM01022855.1, from coordinate 28,766 downwards.
ATAACCTGCTCTACTGCCACCACAGTGAAACAATTCTGCTATCACAATGACACTGGCCATTCATCTGTTTGCCTGGTTACGTATCTGGCCCCTCACTACAGAGCTCAGCATTTTCCAAATCAGCAGACAGCTACAGGAGTATCGAGAAGCTTTCCTTGTAATTAAATTGCTGGGAGCTGAGATCTGTGGTTAGCCCAGCAGACAGGAGTGGGCGAGAAGTGGGTTCTCCATCAGGTGACTGTCCTCCTGGCTTCTTCCTTGATTTCCATGGAACATGAGTGAGCAGAAGAACCAAATTCCAGGGATTGGAATGCCTGGCTTCATTCTTCATTTACGCCTTCATTTTCTTTAGAAACCACGCTATCAAATACTAAAAATGAAAAGACCTGAGCATCCCTTTCAGTGCACATTTTTCTTTTATAAATATGGTAGAAATCCTTGAGCATTTCGGGCTCAGGTCTCTTAACTCTTCCAATCCACTACTTCATCTTTCTGAGTCTTGCTCTGCCCTTGCCCAAAAGGGAAAGGATGGATTTAGGACTCTTCCATTATAAAAAGTCATTGAGTTCAATCTCCGGTGCCGCAAAAAAAAAAAAAAAAAAAAAAAAAAAAAAAAAAAGTCATTGAGATAATCTGTACAAATGCTTGGTACTTCTTGCCAATCACTACAAAGTGCTATAGGAAATGGTTGTATCAAAAAAATGACTGCATTTGGTCCATAATACATGGTCAGCAGCGACATTACTGACTGATCACCAGGATCCAGGGATAGTGTTGAAGTGCTTCTTGGTCCTTCAAACAACCTAATCTTCCTTAGGTGGAAAGTGAAGCTCAGTTACTCGTCTCTGATCTCACAGGTGGGATCAAGATTTCTGCTAGGATTCTGGAGAATTCTGGGGACCAGGCTTACCGTCTCATGACAGTTATCTGTTTCCTAGAGAATGTAAAAGCAGTGAATGGGTGGAATTCTACTGGGGAAAATACTAGACAGGAGAAAGTTGATACAAATCAACTGGTGTACTGCTTTGCCTGTGTCTCTCTCAGAACCTTATTTTGTGGGACTCCTGCTAGCTACCCTTTTCCTCTCACTACTGTTGTAATCCCTCTGCATTTGACTCAGTCCTTTACCCATGGCTAACTCCATTCCTACCACATGAATACAATATTTCCAGGATGGAGACTGCAATTTCCTATAGTCATTTATTCTCAGATCATCTCACACTACCTTCCAAGAAGTTTTTCTTCCAATGAATGGAAACTCCTCTATGATCCATTAACATGACCTTTTTCAGAGATGTGGAGGACTCATCCCATTTCCCCATGGAATTCAGTCATTCTTTGAGTCTTCTCTAGGTCAAGTTAAAAGATGCCAAGATTTTAAAATTATCACTATCATTCCTAGAATTCTGAACGCAAAAGACCTACACAGATTGTGTGTCTACTCTTTTTTCTGTTTGAGGGAGTCATATTCCAGGATCTAAGACCAACTGGTCCCGGGTCACAGAGAAAGATCCCTTGGCTTTGCTGAGTATTCACATAGACTTCCCTGTCTCTATTAATGGTGAGGATCACCCTTGTTCAGTGACTTGATCATGACAAGCTTCAGACCAAAAAACATGTAGAAGGTGAAAGGGTGTGAATCATGAAAGAAAGTTTTATGGAAAGTGCTTGTTTGCCTCCCTCTCACTTTTTCTCTGTGGAGTAGCATACCTCCCAGCTGGTAGGTCAATGATAGGGAGGGAGAAAAGAATGGAAATTCCCACTCTTAGGCAGCTTTGGAAGTTCCCAGATCTTGTGGCAAACAATTAACTTGGCTGGAGCCTACATTCCAGATACTGGGCCTGGAGCCCAGCAGCTCTCACTTGGGAGTATGCTGGGAACATCTCAGCACAAGCTTGAGTTGAGTTGGCTCCAAAGGAAAGGCCAGAGAGGGGATGTTGGGGGAGATGAGACCCATGTTTTGTTTCCCCCTAGAGTCCCCAGTTGCCCTGGGTCGCCTCCCCATTAACACAGAGATGAGGAGTGGAAAAGTTTCTCTTGGCGAATAATCCCCTTTCCTTCCTGTCAGGGTGCTGATCCCACAGCCAAGGTCCTCCATCTGTGCCTTGGTCATCTCTACAGACTCCCACTCAGTGTCAAGGGTGAAGGAAAAAGGAAGTAAAAGTGAACTTTCTAGAAAGATCAGAAGTTAGTTCCCCAGGCTTTGCCTGCACCACTTCCGCTTGTCTGCCTCTCCATCACTTCCTTTGAACCCACCTACCACCAATGTGACATGCAGTCACTTGCCCTCTCCCCTCAGGCCTTTCAGTGAGATCCAGTGGGCTGTGCACCTGCCCAGCCTTTTCTGGCCACCTCCTGGGGACTGCCTCCCTCTTCTCTCTTCCCCTTTCTCCCAGGTGAGCTCTTGCTCCAGGTGGACCTGGGCTCACATTCCTGGACCCTCTGTTCTGTAATCCTTTTAATCTTTTTCTTTTCAGAGACCAAGATCCTTCATTACTTTTTCACAGAATGTCAGAAAGAAATGGGTCTCAAAGATCTGTATGGTGGGGGTGGTTAGGAAAACAGGCCAAGAACAAGGCAGTGACAGGCCCAAGGTGACACGGAAGACCAACAGTATATTTGTGCTGCTTTGTCCATCTCTGCTCCCCTTTTTGTACATACTACATCATCTCTTAATCTTAACATTCAGGTAGTCAGCATCTTCTCTGTGCTGAGCACCAGGCATGGGAAGTGGTGGGAAGGGAAGGAAGTCACACATGGTGTTTGTTCTCCAGAAGAGATGCCAAAGTAGGTCTCCATGGGGAGTAGGACTGAGCTTTGGAATAGCCCCAAGCAGTGTTCACCTTAGGCCTGTGAGTTTCTCCTGTGGCTCTGCTCTGGTCCCAGGGACTTTCGTGGGGATGGCAGAGGCAGGGATGAGCTGAGCACAGGGAGGAGAAAGGAACGTTTCACTGGCAGTGGCCTGGCTTGGTTGGGGAGAGGGCACATTGTCTGTTCCATCAGGGGTTCATCATTTAGACTATCTTCAAGGGCTAGGGCTGCTATGGTGAGGGGGCAAAGGCAAAGTGAGCTGTTCAGCTAATCGTGGTATCAGCCATGGTCGGGTATTGCTGGGCCACACAGCTGGGGAGGCATTGATTCCCTTATCTGAGGCCTGCATTTTACAAGGTGCCCTGAGCCATGTGTGAATAGTCAAAGGAAACATAAGCACATTTGAAGAATACCTGTGAAGGTGCTGCACTTGAAGTAGCTGTGCAGTGAGGACAGGGTTTCTTAGAAAAAAAGACACTGTGACAATCAGCTGGGGGGTATAAGAAATATTGTCTTTACAGCCTTTCATTGAACCCCTAACATCCATGGTGGTCATGCAAGGGGAACTCGAGGGACATGGGAAATGATTGATTGCATTAGCCAGAAAGACACAGAGCTGTGAAAATCCCAGCTGAGGGGCCCAGGGACATTTAAGGATAGGGTCAAGAGTTCAGATTTTGAGCATGAGTGATTATTGGGAAGAAGAGGGGTGCATTTTGAAGCAAACTTATAGCAACCACACATTTTAATGTGCTTGCACATCCCCTTGGCATCTTGATGAAGCACAGATCCTGACTCTGAATGCAGGGGTTGTGGGGGCAAGGATCCAACAGTTCTAACGAGTTTCAGGTGATGTCAGGGCTACTGCAGCATAGTTCCATCAGAAGCACCTTAGGAGAGCTGAGATAAGGAGAGGGAAACAGCCAGTTGCTCATTTTGCCTGGACCAAGATTCTTGCCCATGGCTCTGAGAACCATGTGGAGTTGTCTTCCAGATTTATGTGATTGCACCTTTTTGTGGGAAAAGTCCCAAACTTTCATTATATTTGCAAAGGCCTCCACCCCCCAAAAATAGTTCAATACCATGGAACCTATCAAAAATAGAGTTCTTGGGTTTCCTGCCCAAAACTTCCTGGATCACAATCTATATTTTTCCCATATAAAACCGTATTTTTTAAAACTGTACCCCACTTCCAGATGTGCTAGCCTGTACTTGGGAGCACTAGGGCAAAAACTTAGGCCTTGAGAAGATACTGAAAAAATCCCAGCTAATGTCAGAAAACTATGGCCAAAGGCCTGGCTGTCTCTCAATCTAGCTGTGTAGCCTTTAGCAAGTTCTCCGACTTCTCTGGACCACTTCTGGACCAAGTGATTAGTGAAAGGCTGTTTCCCACATTATCATGAGACTTGTATGAAGAAATAGAGCAAGAGTGCTTGGTAAGCAATGTGCAAAGGACTGTGACTATATGAGGGCTAGTGAACACTCTTGAAAAATGTGGTCAGGCTAGACAATGAATTTGAATACTCCTAGTGGGGTCTAAGGCTCCCCCTTCACTATTCCTGGTGAAGATGCTCTGGTCACCTGTGTCACGTAGGCACAGTGAGGTCCCTATCTCCTAAGTGCTCCTTTATCACTGTTCTGCATACCTGGGGACACAAAGCCTTAGGGGCTGCCAAAAAGCTGAGGGTCAGATCTCCTGGAAACCTGAGAATTGGGCCATGGCTTCAGCACCTCACCCAGTTGTCAGTTTTCATGGGCGTCTCCCACTCACCCTGCCATATGGGCCTCCTCACCTCCTACCTCCCTCACCTCCCTCTCTGCAGCTCCAACACTTCACTCTGCCCCACCTTGGAGTCTTACCCAAGTTGACCTCCCACACTGGCCACAGCAGCACCTTTAAGGGAGAGGGTTTTCGGTAAATAGAGTTTGAAACTGATGCATAATGCAAGACTCTCATTGTATCTCCCCAAGACATTTGAATAGTAGGGTGATTTAATACCAGACAGGAAAATTAAGAGAGATGTAAGACTTTTGGTTTTCTGAGATTTCCCCTTCTCCAATCTGGGGACAAAATAGTGTCAAGGCTGCAAAAAAAATTGGGGGTGAAACCAAGGAAGAGAATGATTTTTCAGGGGCCACTGAGATCCTCATTTGGGGGGTGATCTCTTTCTCTCTTTTGGTTGCAAAACACTGCGTGCTAAAAAAGGGGGAAGCTTCAGCCTCCCCAAATAGTGACTTCTTGGTTAATATATGTATTTCAGCAGGCTAAGCAGTGGAAAACTCTCCCCACTCCTGGCTTCATTCAAAAGTAACTCTGTCTGCCTTTCCTGGAAACTAAAGTCTGCAGAGAAAATCTGAATGAAAATGCAAATTGTATGTGTCCAGTAGAGGAAGATGGTCAGAGGAAATGGTTTTGCAGTGCACACACATCTGTTCTGATTTCAGTGCAAAGCACAATGAAATAACTCAGTCATGTAACTTATTGATTGGTCAGAACAATAACCAGAATAATGACAGAAACCACGAGCTGTTTGCATGTGGTGGAAACAGCAGGCTGAGGGATGTTGGGTACGTGGTGAAGGGAATTTTGTCTATGCAGTTCACTCCTATCCTCAATATTAGCACCTGGCATGGGTGCTGAATAAATATGTGATGAATGAATTAGGGAAAAACAAGAACTGGAAGTCATTAAAAAGATCTGAGAATTTAAAATTCCTGCATTGCTTAATTTAAAAAGTGGGATATGAGTTTGGTCAGTAATATAGTTAGTGTCAGTGTCAGTTCTGGTGCTGAAGTACAGACCAGCTGTGTGAGTGTGTGTATGTGTGTGTGTGTGCCTACACCCTAGACAAGGTGCTTAATGACACAAATCTTGACAATTTCCAGAAAGACTGCTAGTGATATAGGAGAAGTATAACTCCCAGCCTGCTACATATCAGATGTGCCGAGTTTATGTCCCAAGAACACTGAAGAATGAATTCCAAGGACAATGGAAGTTAAGGGTAGGAAGATTTATTAAGAGATAGTTCCTGTGGGACAAAAGAGGTCCAAGAAGTGCATTGCCACTAAGGTGTTTTGTCAATTTTGTCATTTATATAGCAAAGTCACAATGTGGGTACACCATGTGGCCAAACTTTAATCAACCTATAGGCTTACAAGTATAGCTTTTCATCTAATATTGATCTGATAGGGAAACAAGTTATATAGCCATGGTACATGCAAAGAACAAAGGCATTTTGGGGAAGGGATGGGTCCAGATGCTCTGGTCACACACTGGTCACTGATGCTTATCCTGACTTACTGAACCAGGTAGTGTTAATTGCAGTATAGTCTTAAGTTACTTCTTATTCTTAGGGAAGCATGTAGACTTGGCCATTGCATCTTTATCTTGGGGCCTGGCCTTCTTGAGATGCACCTCCAACCACATTTCTGAAGTCTTTATTTTTCACTGACTTCCTGAAGAGCCCAGGCCCTCTCTGAGTGTGTATTAATTTTTATCTAACTTTGATGCCAATAACACTAGCTACTTTTTTTCCTCAAAGAGAGCACCATTTTATTTGGAAAAAAAATTTTACCAAAGTAGAAGTATGCACTTGGATAAAGCAGAGAAAAGACCTCTCATGACCAAAAAAGATTACCTGTTTTAATATTCTTGTTCTGCTGTGTTGGAGATAGTAGAGTTAATGGGTTCATTTTCTTAAGGACCAAGAGACTTCCTAAGAAGAGAGGAACAGAAGCACTTTCTTTTGATGCCAAAATTATTAGACACTGAGTCTGCAGAATTTCCAAATGGAGTGGTCACCAGAGGATCAGTGCCAGAGCTGAGAAGTCAGTGAGTAAACCTGAGGACTTCTCATGCTGATTCTGTCCATAGTCCTGCTTCGAGAATAGCAGCTTAAACCTGTAAGTGGACACAGAAGATGCTGCAGCTTTGGGAGCCCAAGAAAAGCACTGTGCTTAGGGCTGAAGAAGCATCATCAGAGAAAGAAACAAGAAAATCTTCAAATCGTGTGAGGTCAGTGATCCCCAGTTACCTTTAAGGCAGCAGCAGAAGCAATGGCAGCTGAGATCCCTGGGCACAGGAAAATAGTCCATGTGACCTAGCTCCTGAAACTAGTCATAGGATTTAAAAGCTCGATTGACTACATCTCTGAGTTTCTTGGGCACTATGAGAGGGAACTTAAGCATGAACCACTAGATTTTTCTCCTAAGATGGACAACTAAGATTAAGTGAATCTAACAAAAGAGGTTTAGACCACACGTACTCTGAGGTAACAATAAGAACTATGCCAGTCACACACACACACACACACACACTCTCTCTCTCTCTCTCTTTCTCTCTCTCTCTCTCTCTCTCTCTCTCTCTCTCTCTTATTGTGGCTAATTCACTACTCCATCACATTATTAGTTCACTTATTCCCCCTTTCAGTTACTATAGTTAGGAAAAAATCATACCCCAGAATGTTAGCATAACCTTGTCTGAATTGATTCTGATTTCATGAAAATAAGATATTAATTTTAAGTACTCTCTAAATACCTTCTAGAATATCTATGTAGCTCGTGAGGAAAGATTTAGAAATTGTGAGGTGCCAAAAGCCATTCTATACGTGTAGTTGACAGTTCATCAAGTCCTGTGAGTCTAACCAGGAACTTGGAATGCAGGTGGGCTTGTTTCACTCACCCTGTTTTGCAGATGGAGAAATGGGGGTTTAGAGGTTGATTTAAGTATGGACAGAGAGCTAGGAAGTATAGGTGCTGGAGTTCACATTACTACGTTCTCAGTCCAAAGCCTGTCTTCAATTTGGTCTACCAGAAATAATGTTAGAGCATTTCTTCGCTGAAACCCAGTTATTTACTTTTCCTGATTACCCCCCTGACCCTGCCTCCTAAGGTTCAAGGTTTAAGATCTTCCTCCACTGATCTTGCATGTGGAGGGCATGGTAAAGTTGCAAAAGGTTAAGCAAAGGAAATTTTTAACGAAGGTTGTTCTCCCACTTCCTCTCTCTTCAAAAGAATTCACCACCCCTGAGTTTCATCCCTCACCCCATGGCTACTCCTCAGTCTTTGTCATCTGCCCGAACTTCTCCATTTCATAGAGTCCAATTTAGTAATTCATTTCTTCCACCACTGCCATCCACTTCCTTCTCCTTTGGCAGCTTTCTGTCTATTCCACTAGCTCCCCTAAGCCCTTCAATCTCTACCTGACTTCTCTGCTCCCCAATCCAGTGTGGTGCTAGACACATGATCTCTAGCACATCATCTCCTTCCCAGGATTCTCTCTCCTCACCTGCAGGTATCAAAATCCAGGTCATGTGTCATCTGATCATTCCCCTATTCCTGTCTATTCCTTTTTTTTGGGGGGGGGGTGTGTGCCACCAGGGATCGAACTCACAACCTTGTGCCTGCCAGACAGGCACTTAAGCCATTGAGCCAAACTCCTGGCCCTGGTTTCTTGAGGCAAGGTCGCACTATGTAGTTCAAGCGGGCCTTGCACTCACGTTGTAGCCCAAGGCAGCCTCGACCTCACAACATTCCTCCTAACTCAGCCTCCCAAGTGAAGGAATTAAAGGCATGCACCACCACGCCCGGCTTCCTGACTATTCGTAACTGAACTGTTGGGCTGGCTGGGAGACCTTGTAATGAACTCTGTGATGCTGTGGGCAATGCTGCATTGTATTCCTTGTCATGCCATTCTTTCATGCTGCACAGTGACATTCCTAACCTCCATCATCCCCTTGGCACCAAGCATTTCATCTCAGGTTTCTTGGAAAACAACATGTCCCCAGTGGAAGCAGAGCCTATGAGACAAGAATTACCTCAGTGTCCACGTGAAAACTTAATTCCATCTTCACATTACTGCATCTATTCCCTTCTGTCTCAGATGAAGAACTGGTTGCTCTTGTTTAGGGTCATGACTCCATCTATATCCTTGATTTCCAAGTTGCTTCTCCCCAAATCTGGCACTCTTCATTTGCTCTCTGCTCTTTCTGTTTCTTTTTCCACTCTTTCCTTTATTTCTTTCAACCAACTTGCTAATTTTTTTCATTGCTAAAAAAATGCATTTCCTGTAATCATATGTGATCTCAAGCTACTCTTCTCTCTTACTTTCTATGGCAAGTATCTTTGAATGATGGGCTTCTATAGTCTACCTTCCAAGTAATTCCTCAAGCTGTTGCTGTTTATCTTCCACATGTATTATTCAACTGAAATTCTTATGATTGTATCAGTGATGCCTTCTTTGCCTAATATAAAGAATTCTTCATAGCTCTCATCCAACTTGAAATCACTCCAACACTGTTCACTATCTTTTCATGTCTGGGACTCTATTCTGTAATATTATTCTGTGTCTCTTTGTCTTGTCTTTACTGATTTCTTTTCTTTATTCACCCTCAAATGGTGGTTGTGTCCAAGGATTCATATTTTCATTTTACTTTTCATGAGCATTGCAAGCTAGAGGTCCAAACCTGGCCAAAAGTAGTGGTTTGGGCCTGTAGGTATATTCTGTTTGGCCTGTAATACTTGAAACTAATATAATGAATAGCCAATACTTAAAATTGGGAGACCTCTCATTTAAAATCTGATTTCAGGTTTCCCTGGACAGAACTGGATTTGGCAACACTGAGTCCACAAATCTAGGTGGCACCAGTTCATGATATTAGAGTGGCAGCTGTCTCTCTGATAAGTCACATGTTTACAAGCAACCAGAGACTCCACACCGCTCCTAATTTCTGTCATCTATGCTTGGTCCACTGTACACACTTATCTTCATGGATCCCGGTGTAGCTGAGTATAGAGCCTTTCCCTGTAACTCCTGTATTTGCAGCTCTCCTAATTTGCCCAATGACTCTTCAGATGAAATCTGGACTTGTACTGTATTTGCCCACTGGTGTTTACAGATGTATGCCAGTCAACTCTAATGAGTTCATCCTTTCTTTTAACATCTCTCTCTGCTTTCCCTCCCTTTTTCTTTTTATTTTCTTTTTAAACTTCTACTTAGGAGGACATTACATTGACTGAAAAATGTGCTACAGGATTGATGTGCTACAGGGTTGATTACTTTCCCTTCTAGTTCAGATATTCATTTGTGATGGCTTTGGGAGTAGAGTCTCTGAAGAATTTTGAGGAAGGAATCTTAAAATTCCCCAAAACATTACTATGAGTGCCAGGTACCATGTTGAATGAAAAGAAAGCAGTTAAATTCCTCCACAGTTCCTGATCTAATTCTGCCACTCCTGATCTTCATTCCCTACACTGAGTTCTCATTCCATCCACCCAGACAACCACAGTAGAAATCAGGTATCCATCTTCTGATTTTCTTCCCTTCCTTCCACATCTAACTGATCACTGATATATATCCATTCCACTTTTGAAATGTTTTGCATTCACTTTCTCTTCATCTTAAAAGATCCCGCCTGTGGTGGATTGAAAACTGATGGTCAATTTAAACACCAGCTGAATTGAATCAGCATGGTGCTGTGTATAGATGGCCCACCTGGGGATTGTTGCCAGCAGAAAAAGGAGACTTGGAGAGAAAAGGTGTTGTTGGTTCTCTGTGATATTGTTGGTTCTCCTGTTGCTTTTGGTTTTCCTGGAGGAGCATGTTGAGCTTCTCCTGATATGAACTTGGTTGTTATCATCAGAGGAACTCAGGACCTTGTTGCCACTGAGAATGGCTGCGATTCACTTTGGGGTAGCTCTGTTCTTGTTTACGGGGATCGAACTCACGACCTCATGCTTGCCAGGCAGCTGCTTATGCCACTGAGCTAAATCCCCGGCCCTCTGGTATTGTCTTTACTATTTCCTGGCTCCCAAGGGGAAGATGGTGTGCTGTTCAGTCTCCAGGAGAGACTTGTCATGATGGCTTCCTGATATGAACTCAGCTGTTGCCATTGTCTGAGAAGCTCGGGACCTCATTGTCACTGAGGATGGCTGTGGTAATTTTTTGGGGAGCCCTGGTCCTTATTTTGAGCATCACTTCCTAGCTCCAGGGTAGAACCCTCAGCTTGCTGGCACAGATCATTCATCCCACTGGCACAGACTTTCTAACTTCCACTGGTGACCTTTGGACCTTCCCAGAACAGATCTGTGAAACAGACTTGCATGAGTCATTGTCACCAGTTCTAAGCCTCCAGATGGACTCATGGAGGGCATGGTCATGGGCTCTAGGTCTTCAGTTGGACTCTTTTTTTTTTATTTTAAAGATAGTAAAATCCAACAAAACAAAACAGAACAAAGCCAATCAAAACAAAGCAGCAAAATTGGTACAGAACTTCAAAGCAGGATACTAGGAAAACAACAATAGCTACTATAGTATATCTTGTTATCTTCACAATAGTTGTCCAGTCCATCAGGCACAGTAAAATCAAACCATAAACAAAACAGAATGTAACCAATCAAAACAGAATATTGAATAAGACAAACAATCAGAACAAAGCAAAACAGTGAGAACAATATTGGATTTCAAAGACAAGATAGAAGGAAATCCCCCATATTTGCTATATTGCATACTGTCATCCTCCCAAGAGAGACTCAGAAAACTGGCCCCAGGCCTGTAAAATAGACCAAACAATACAAGCATTTAGTTGCTTTATGTACCTTAGTTACTATTAACTTAGCCTGTCCTCTGAACCAGCTGGTTGCTTACGGCGGGAAGGGGTTGATCTCAGCCCGTGCACCAGTAGGCTCATGGGAGGTGTTATCTGGCTTTTCTCTTTCTGGATTCAATGCAGCTTGTGCAGCTTACCAGAAACACTGGCTAGTTAGCTTCTTATTGGGTCCACCCAGTCTCAGTGATATAGGGGGATGAAACTCTCAACCTTCTATATATCTGATATGAGTTAGTGGTTCTCTAAAATCAAAAAATGAATTTTAGGAACAATGGAGGTTAAGAACAGAAATATTTATTGAGATAAAGAAAGCTTTAGTCTGAGAGGGAGACAGAAGGGGTCCCAAGTAGGTTGCCAAAGACTCTGTCTTTTCTAGTGACTTTTATGGAGTAAAACCATGATGGGGGAAACTGAGAACTCAAAAGACAGACAGGCATGAGGTGGCACAGAACTGGTCAACCAATAAGACTAATTGTTTAGGTAAAATTGACCAAATCAGGGACAACTGGGGAAGCAAGTCATGTAGCAAGCAAGCATTCTTAGGATCAGTGACTCTTTCTGTAGGGGGTTAGGATGGTAATTTCTGATTTCTCAAAGTGATCTATACTTAATCCGTAATGTTTATACTTAGGGCGTGGTTGCATTTGCTTTGCCTTCTGTTTTGAAATCTGGCCCACAGCAAGAGGTGTGTATCTCTTCCAAGGTCACAAGACACCTGGTCCTCTGTGCTGGCTCCTTTGAGGGCCTAGCCCTGTCTGACTGCCTATATTTCTAACTAACTCATCTGCCTGTCAGCATGGCCAATTCTTGGGGGGTGCTGACTTTTCTTTTCCTGGATTCTGAGCGGCTTGTTCAGCTTACCAGAAAGGCTGGCTAGTTAGTTTCTTGTTGGGTCCACCCAGTCTCAGCATGGCCAGTTTTTTTGGGGGGAGCACTGATTTTTGTCTTCCTGGAATCCGTGCAACTTGCGCAGCTTACCAGAAAGGCTGGCTAGTTATTTCAGCTTGACTCTTGCAGAATATTGCCGTGGGATCCGACCCCTTTGCTGTATTCTCTAGGTCTATAGTGTGTGGACAGATTTCCTGCACTTTTCATGTTTAAATCTTTGGATTACTATTAAAAAAATAATTCTGTAAAACTATGTGTCCTGTATGTAGTTGTTTTCCTTGAAATCCCTGACTACAACACCACCTCAATCTGAATTCTATTGAAATAGTTTAACAACATTTCCTGCCAGTAGAAGCTCTACCAGCCAATACATCCCTTGTACCAAGGTAAAATTTATCTAAACATAAACAGTGAGCTGATCATTGACAAATTTTGCCATCTCCATGTCTGCTTTGTAGAGTTCAAGCCCTGTGTGTGGCTATCAAGAGGTCTTACCTGGCCCTTGGAAATCTTTCTGGTCACATCTCAACCATCATGCATTTCAAATGTCTTATGCTGTAGTGATACCAATTTTCTCCTCTTTCCCAGAAAGTAGCCCTTGCACACATTATGTGCAAGGGCTAGAAAGGCAGTGGGTCTCTTGAGAAGTCTGCAGGGACTTCTGGGTTCCCTTAATACAGCAGGTATTCCTTTTTTTTAACCTCACTTAACTGCATCTTGTCTTTTAGAAGTTATTTTTATGTTTGTCTTCTCCATCACACATATCCAAGGTAGGCAGGCTTGACCTGACCTATTCTTTGAAGCTATCCCAGCAGCTAGGCCATTCATTCTTTTATTTCTTTATCCACTCATTTAATGATCAGTAATTAAGTGCTTAACCTGTGCTAATCATGGGCTCTATACCAGGCATGTGTTTGCTGAATGAATGAATCGAAAGGTGAGGATAGTTAGACCTCAGCTAAATAAAAGCTCAAAATCTGAAAATAGCCTTTGTGCTTTGACTGACATGAGCCACTTGGCCTTGACCCAGACAATCTGACTCAGTAGTTCCGCTTGATGTTGGCTGCCTGGGTGGTCATCTAGGACTGTCATATGCAGGAGGAAAACAATAAATTTCCAACTCTCTATAATTTGTTTGTTTCATCTCTTTCACTTCCATGGCAGCTGCAGAGGAAGGAAATAGCTCAGTTCCGGAGTTTTCCCATTGAATGAGGCAGGAGGCCTTGCTCAAGGGCACAGAATTTAGCATCATTCTACTTCATACTTCTAAAACCCGATGAGATAAGCAAGATAGGGATTACCCTGCCACCAGACAGAGAGGTCAAATGACCTACTCAAGATCACAGTGCAAGGATATGGTGGAGCAAGGGCTGGAAAAGTGATCTTCTGCAATCAGCATAGTTTAGACTCTCCAATACTGCTTTGTCAGGCATCTTGTGAGAAAGTAGGTGTAGACACCCAGATTGGCAACCCTGTTGGTCCACAGTAGGATCTCACTTCTTGGTCAAAACTACATCCTTCTTATTCTTACTTCACAGATATATTTTGCAATGTAATTCTTTTTATTTTTACTACCCAGGCCAAATATCAACAGTCTGGTTTCCTTCCTGGTCTTCAGTTTCTGTTGCTTCTTTTCTTTATATTTTTTTCTTGCTCCCCATTTTCTTCTCTCTCATTTTATTTCCATTTTCTTGTAGTTAACCACCAAACTGACAGTTTCAGTGATGTCAAACACCACATTCTGAGAGATGACAGATTTTTCCAGGGAGGTATTAGTTCTAGGTCTTCTAGAAAAAATAAATCTGCAGAAAATCTGCTTTGTCCTTTCCTTTCACTCCATTATTTATGTTTTACAAAAGGAAAAGATCCCACCTTGCTGGGATTTCTGAGTTCTTAGCTAGGACCTTAGGTAAATCCAGAGGCAACTCTGATGTTTGACAGTCACCATTTGTCCATATTAGAACTGAGGGTTACTAACATTCTGTAAGCAGAGTGACCACTCTTCTGCCATGAGGTATGAAAGTTGGTTGATACTAACATTACATGGCTTTGACATCCAACCCTTGTTTTGCAGATTGAAGATTTTGAAGCACAGAAGAATAAGTGACTTAACTCACGATCACACAGCACATCAGTGACCAGGGCTTGAGCTGGCATTTAGGTCAGTGATTCCTCTCCTGGAAAGAGATCTTTGTATGTCAGGATCCTCTGGGAAGTGATTTGCCAAATCTTTAAGTATGGATTCTGGATAAATCTCTTGGAACCACCCTAATTTCATATCTTTAATCCTTAAAAGACTTGCCTGGTCAGGGTCGGACCTTTCAATCAGATGCCACTCACAGGAAGTGCAAGGCTTTTTTTTTTTTTTTCTTTTGAGACAAGATCTTACTATGTAGTTCAGGCTGGTCTTGAATTTGTGGCAATCCTCCTGCCTCAGCCTCCCAAGTACAAGGATTACAAGTGTGCACCACTGCATCCAGCTCAGTGCAGAAATGTTTTAAGACCCGTTTTCAGCCACCTGAAACACTGATGAAGGAAACTGAGGTATGAGCTTGTGGGCTCTTGGTTAACATGCCTGTTCCAAAGCTTCAGGGATGCCTGACTATGCTCACAAAACTCTCTAAGATCACCAAGCAATTTGTTTCCTAAACGGAACATCAGGTTGCCTTTCCTATTATAATTATGATACCAGTAACTGTAAATCATTAGAGGTATACTGTCTTTTACAGTTCACCAAGCTCACTTATGTCTGTTCTTTCATTTCTAGGATTTACAATATCCTGCTAAAACAGGAACTATAATTTCTCATTTTAAAGTTGAAAATCTAGGTCCAGGGAAGCTAAAACCTTGGCTGGGACCACACAGATGGAAAATAATAGAAACCAGTGTACAAATTTGGGGTATTTTTACTACCTTAGTCTCACACGGAAACTTTTAACTATGAAACTTATCTATACAAAGTGCCTTCAATAGCCTTGGTGCTTCAGCTTTTTACAGCAACTTGGAGAGTTGATCTCAATTTTTTAAAAAAGAAAATTAAGGCTCCAGTCATGCAACAACTCATGGCTATACTGAATCACAACTTTAGGGCACCTTGCTCTACCCTTCCTTGCCTCTCTTGTCCTTGGCCTGTTGGAAAAATCCCCACTGTTCCCCAGGATGTCCTGCAGGCAGATAGCCAAGGCCAGGACAATGACCCAGACTCTGCTTCCTGTCCAGAGCTCTCTCCTCTCGGGGACTCCAGCTGGGCCTCTCTGAAGGGAAGGAGGTTTTATAATCTGAGTGGACTAGAAGTTTTTGTGACTCTTACCTTTTGAAGTCCTCTACTTCCCCTAGAATGAAGCTAAGATAAGAAATGATAACCAATGTTTTAGGCATCAGTTGTGCCCTGAGAGGTCTTAGAAGAAAACTCATTCATTCACTTGTCTTTTAGTAATACTTTATCAAGTATACACTCTGTGTAAAGCATTATGATAACTTCTTGGGGTGCTAGGATTGATAAAACAGGTCATGATTTTAAGTAACTGAACTTTACTTCAGCAGACTGAATAGAAACTGGTAAGATATCCTAGACACCTCCATGTATCTGACGCTCCAAGTTCAGCCCCTTTTTGATATCCCTATTGGAGCACTCTTCTCTGAGTTATTAAAGTTTTTCCTGGATACCATAAGGTTCCCAGATGGGCTTTTTGAATCCAGTCTCACAACTCTAATCCAACCTTCACCCTGCTGCCAAAAGACTCTGGAAAGTTACTCTCACTGCCTTTCTTGTCTGATGAAAAACCTTCCATAGCTTTCCTCTGTCCTCAACATGCCCATCACATTAGGGGCTCAGTTACAACTTGGCTCTTGCCTGCTACTCCAGCCTCATTTCTCTTCTCTCCTGCTGAGCACCTGTCTCCAAAAAGGTCCAGATATTTTGCAAGGATCCTCTTCCCTTTCACCAAAAGACATACTTCTGAGTTTTTGCACAAGCTGTTTCATTTTCCTAGTAGCTCTTCCCCCTCTCAACTTCCAGGCTATCACTTACTCATCCCACAAGCCAGTGCAGAGAGGCCTTTTCTTCCTGGAAGTCAAGGATGGAAAGATGCCCTTTGTGATGCTTAAATTTATGCATGAGCTTGACCGGTGCTAAGAGATTCCTAGATAGCTAGTCAAACATTTGGATTCATAGACTGAGTAAAGAAGAACACCCTTCCAAATGTGCATTAATGTCATCCCACTCGTCCAGTTCCCCAACAGGACACAAAAAAGAGAAAGGGTGTTTCTTTCTGTTAGAGTTAGAACTCATCTTCTCCTGTCCTCAGACATCAGCACTCCTGGTTCTCAGATGTTTGCATTCAGACCAAGATTTATATCCTTGGTTCTTCTAATTCTTAGGTCTTTGAATTTGGGCTGGAACTGCATCACTAGCTCTCTGGAGTTTCCAGCTTGCAGACAATAAACTCTGGAACTTCTCAGATGTGCTGCACATGAGCCAACCTTTCACAATAAATGTCTTTATGTTTGTCTATAAGTAACTTATTGTTTCTGTTTCTCTGGAGAACATATCCTTCTTCTCCATTACCACGGCATTCATATTTGCTCTAAACAAGTGCTGATCTATTCAACTGTAATTGTTGGTGGGGTTTGTCTCCCTGATTGGTCTGTGGGCCCCTGAGTCTCTTCAGATTAGATGATCCCTGGCTCAATAAGGTGCTTAATAATGTCCTATTGAATGAGCAAAAGAGAAATTTTATTAGGAAACAGTTTATTATTTCTGTGCTAAAGCAGCTTGTAAAAGCCAGCAAACTTGGCCCAAATCACAGGCAGCTGGAACTCAGGAGGAAGGAATGTGTTTGGTTTTCTGGAGAACAAAAGGGCCCCTATTGGTTCTGCAGATGCTGCAGAATGGAGGAGGAGTGTTAGTCATCGCAAATGGGAAAGTCCACTCGCCTTCCTGTGGCTACCACATTCACATTCATGCTTGGGTGGGGGTACACCCCAATTTATTCCTCTCTGATCCTTTGGCAAGTTTCCATTCCAGAATCTTCCTGTTCTGTCCATTCAGGGGCCAAGCTGTGAAGCTGGAGCTTGAAAAACTGAGTGGTCCTCCACACAGATGCCTTGGTGGACCAAGAACTGGAATCTACCCACCTGCCAAGCTCTGAATCTTTTGGGATCCACCAAAGAGACACCAGATTCCCCAACTCATTTCTTCCTTGTTGCCCTG
Organism: Dasyprocta punctata; assembly: GCA_004363535.1. Lineage (NCBI taxonomy): Eukaryota > Metazoa > Chordata > Mammalia > Rodentia > Dasyproctidae > Dasyprocta > Dasyprocta punctata. The sequence continues at coordinate 11,249 of RJWM01022855.1, read as the reverse complement.
CCATGTAGTTAATGCTCGTTAATAAAGAGTGCGGCTGCTAAGAGTAGAGGGCAGGATGGTTACCACCTGCCCTAGCATTTTCAAGCACTTTGAGTACATAGGATATTTCTGATGGATATTTTTATACATTAATTCACTAAAATAATTAGGAACACACCATGGGACAGACACTGGAATTTCATTAACCCCACATTAACAAGCATAGTTCTTGCTTTGCTGAAGCTCACTTTTAACCCTCCCCTAATCCTACAATTGAAAAGATATTACTCATCCCTGCTCTGTTGCAAATTATGAAACTGAGGCCTGGAGACATGAAGTGACTTCCCTAAGGTCATGCAATCAGGTGATGCCAGTACTGAAATTAGAGTCTAAACCATTTGACTTTTATTTGTATAGTCTTTCCCCAATGCAGTTTTCCCAGAGGCTCACAGGCCCTCTGGCCACCTACAGTGGACCCAGGTCTCACCTGACTAATGAATGGGAGCAGCTCTTGACAGCAGTGCTGACTTCATTCCCTTTCCTACAACTTCACCTCCCAGAGCTCAGAATGGTGCTGGATAGAGCTCCTGTTTAGCACTCCTTAGTATCTTAGACTTTTTTCTTTTATATATAATCCCTTGCTGAATGATTGATTGGACAGAAGGAAAAAAAGTGGATTTTATCACATGGTTCCACGTTAACCTTGGTAGCTGAGATTCAAAGGGGTAATACGAAGCTATGATTCAAACACTTCATCTACCAAGCAGTCACAAAGCTAGAATTTAATTCTCACTACTATAGTGTGTCTTTCAGCTAATGTACATTCACAGTTTTTGCATTAGATTTCATGCCATTCTTTTGCATACTTAGTGGTTTTCTTAGAATGACTCATCTTTAAAATTTAAATAAATCAAGTTTGGAAGGAAATATTTCATAACTACTGTAAATTTGAAAACCAATATTATTTGCTGTAAATACAATCGAAATGGACTTTTTTGTTTAAACATGAGGTAGCTGCCTGCCTGGCGTATTGAGTCATGAGTTTACAGAGGAGGTAGGGAGAGGCAGACAGAGAAAGAGGGAGCAAGAGAAGGGAGAGAGAGACAGAGAGAGAAAGAGAGTGGGAGAGAGAGAGATCACATTAAGATTTTCTTTTGGATGCAGTCAGAAAACTGAAGCAGAAATGCCTGTCTGTACTGATTCATTGCTAAGGTCCTCGACTGTGATGACAATGGCCTAGGGTAGCTTATCTTACACATTTATCACCATGAAGTACTTAGCAGAGTGACTATCACCCAGGGGACAGTGTGATGATGATGTCCTCAGTCAGACTTACAGAGAACACATAAGTATTGCTGAAAACAGCTGATGTGTAGCTTTGCCAGGGTTCCAGCTCTGCTAAGGGTCCAGGCTGAGTTCAGAGGAAAGTGAATTGAAGATTGGGTGTCCACAGAGTTATCATCAGCAGTGTTCAGGAAGCCCTGAGAAAGATTTGGCCTACTCTTCATCCTGTCTGGCTGTACCTCTGGGCAGAACCCCAGATGGAAGAGAGGTAGTGTCAGTGAAAGGGGAGTTGATTGTCATCCCCTAGAGAAATTGGAATCTGGGATGAGAAATCTTGTTGAAGACCTTCTGCATGGCTAAACAGAGATCCTCACATGAATTGGGGATTAAGTCCTGGGTCTGGAGGACTTCCTTTTATTAGGATAAGACAGCCTCTACTTTACAGTCCATTTCGTAAAACAAAAGGAATACTTCTCAGAAAAATCACATGAGATGTGCTAATGGTGGGCAAGAGGCAATAAAAGGGCACTTCGAGCAGCATGTGGAGCAAGGGCTGGGTTTGGGGCAGAGGAGAGTGGTCAGTACGCACTACAGTACCCTACCTGCTAGGCACATATACAGGCACGTAATGTGCATTAGTTGCTTTAAGTCTCCTGATCTAATCCTTATGAGTCAACGGATGTGAGAGTGGAGGCCCAAAGAGGCTTAGCATTGATGAAGATGGCACAGCTAGGGAGAGGGGGAGCCAGGAGGTGTCCTGGATCCTCTAACTCCAGGAGACCCATATGACCTAATCTTCCCTCTGAGGAGTAGAGGGATTGTGGGTAGGGTAAGGCTGCTACCTCTAACACTGTCTTGAGTTTCCCATCTTCCACTGTTCCCTGACCTCTTACTTTGCAGAGTTTTACTCATCGCGCTGTGAAGTCATAAATTTCCCTCCTTGTAGGACATGGAAACAAAGACTGAAGAGGGAATGTGTCACACTGAATCATTTTGTCCTCTCTTTTAGTCTAGCAATGTCCAGACCCACTGCAGCCCTTGGGTGGGTCTATCCATCATCATGCAGAATGGGTAGAATTCCCTGGAATTTCCCAGATGCTTGGAGGCTGGATGCACCCAGGCTGGGAAGAAGACTCTCCTTGGACAGTACACAGTTCCAACTGGGCTATAAAGCTGCCAGAGCACCACCTACTTTCAGGGCTCAGAGTTCATGTCTGTTGATAACATGCAACCTCTCTTTTGGGACACTCAACCTAATAGGGACTTTCCCAGATTGTTAGGATCTGTGAGGGAATTCTAGACTATCTTGAAGACTCAGAGCATAAAGTGAATCTGGCAAAGTGGAAACTGGGGACTGAGGGGCAGGTAGGAGGTGACTGTGCAGAGTCCTAGGGCTTGGTGAGGGACGGCCTGTCCCAGCTTCTTCTGTGCTTCGAAAGAAGTGAGCAGCAGCTCAGGAATACTTGGGACACTCCAGCCCTGCCCTAATGTACCTAAGCAGAGCTCTTCCTGGAACATTTTCCCCCAGCAGTGATGATCCTTGGGAAGACTCCAGTTACAGGCCCATCTGGGCAGCTCTATGTCCAACTCTGCTTCCAGTCCATTTCAGCAGTGGCAACACACAACTGTTACCACTGATGCCTCCATTTGCTAAGCATCTACTGTGTGCAGGCCCTGTGCTAAGCGCACTTACGTGTGTCATTTTGTCTTAGCCTCATAGTTGCCCCCAAATTGTACATGACTGCCTGATTTTTCAAAGACTTCTATGGCTCCTTCAGAGAATATGGGCGCTCTCCTAAAGGGGGAGATAAGATACTGTAGTCAGAAGAGCCCACAAGTATGAAAAATCTTTTGACTTGAGGCAAAAGACTTTTGTGAGGACATCTTTTCCTGGGCTGGTTCCCAGAGGTTGGGATAGCGAGGGCAGGAGCTCTGGACCCCGAAACCCTGCATCTCTGTGGGGACCAACTCTTCCCCTGTGAAGCAGTAAGCAGCGTGGTTGTGCTGGGGTAAGACAGAGTCAAGCTAGTGAGGGATGGACCCTCCTTCCCATCCTGAACTCAGTCCTACTGGGTGGAGCATGTAGCTGTCTATCCAAAGGGAGAGAGATAGAGGGAGGGGGAGAGAGAGAGAGAGAGAGAGAGAGAGAGAGAGCTAGAAAGCTGCAGAGGGGACCCCACACCTATAGCTGCTGTGAGTTTGAAGGTATACTAGGTGACAGTTTGCTGAGAGTGTGTTGCATCTATCTGAGAAGCAAAAGTCAAGACAAGAAGCAGGAGCCCAGGGTCTCTGAAAAGGAGGAACATGAACACAGACCCCAAGAGCCAGGCTAGCTCTCCCCCAAGACTGATATAGGACACACGTCAGGTCTTGTTTCAGTGATGATAGAAATTAAAACTAAAGCAGCATCACAAATCTATGGTATCATTAATTGAAAAGAAAGAGAAAATAGGGAAGGGACTTAAGTTAGAAAGTAGCTACAGGGGCACAGGTCTGATGGGGATGATTAGACCTGCTATCTCAAATATGAATGGGACTAGCTTTTATGACACCACTAGATCAGGGGAAGGGCTGGTAACTTTCCATTGGGTCATTAGTACGGCATTTTTGAGACTTCTTTCTCTTCTTTTAGGGGATTTTCTCCTAGTATAGGATATGGATTAGTGGTCATACTCATCCTTGGGGATATCCCAGTGCCCCTGATCCTTGCTGTATGAGTAGGAAGGTAAGGAGAGGGTGCATTTCACAGACTGGCAGCAAACTAAGATGGAGATAAAGAAATATCATCACCTATCATGGTCATGAACTGAGGCCTAGAACCCATGTTTCATCCAGGTCTATGTTGTATTTCAAGTGCCAGGGAGTAGGTACTGCTCTAGTCAGGGCAGACCCTATATCGGGGAATTACACAGACTCTGGATCAGGAGAGGGGATAAAGTGCAGTTCTTGGTCGGTGTGGGAAAGGACTGTCAGGATCAGTCACACACAAACATCTTTCCAGGCCATTGGACAAGATAAGGCAGAGTGAGAGAGGACTCTTCTCTGTCGTGCTTGGTCCTCGGCTAGGAGTTGCAGAGGTATATAAGGGAGAGAAGAAATGAACTACTGGGAACCTCACCAAGATCCCCAACTGACTGCATGAAGGATACGGTGAAAGGGTGAAATAAGAAACAGAAAAATTTAGTAATGTATGACAGGGGGGCTGAGTGATTAATGTCTCAAGATGGGCAAAGGCCAAGACACTTCAAGTTAGCAAATGTTTTGGGTGTTTAAAGTGCTCAAAGGAATTATCAGAAGACTTAGGGTGGTGGGGATGACTTAGCTTCCCTGACCTTATGCTGTCGAGGAGGTTTGTGTTGATGAGGAGGTGGGGCAAGATGGCAGGTTATAGAGTTTGTCCTTTTCCCAAGGCGAAACCCTATTTTAATTACTACTGGGTTCTCAAGGAACTGGGATGTCCTCAGCTGATGTAATCTTGCCCTAGAGCATCACAGCATCACCGGACCACTGAGGCCTCAACTGTAATGGAGGCACACGGAGTTATGTTCCCGAATACCATAGCTGGCCTGCATGGCAAGACTTTAGGCCTCAGACAAGTCCTAGTCACAATTTAACTATGAAATGATTTTCCTCCAACAATTATATAGAGTGGTCCTCAACAATGAACACCATTTATTTATTTGTTTATTTGATCTTCTCAATACCTGCAAAAAATTGTACAGGCCAGGAGACTGGGACATGTTTGGAAAATATGTTTTGTGATTGCTAATTGTTCATGTTTGCACAACTCCTGAGGGTAGATGGGGAGATTCCATTAAAATGTCCTGATGTAGCTGCTATAGGGCAGCTGTCACTATCTTCTGTGTGTGTGTGCGCATGTGTGTGTTAAGAAGGAAAAACGAAAGAAAGAATAAGACATATGGACCAATGCTTAGCATCTAGGACAGGAAATGAGCAGTGGCAGAGGGGCACGCTAATATACTCCATGCATGTTCTGCAGGAGAACCTTCGTGTCTATGTGCAGTGGTCAATGCAGAGGGAAAGATGGATACTTCCAGGAAAACATGCCCACTGCAAGACGATGGAGGGTCCCAGATAGAGGGCCAAGAAGATCTTCTTGAACTTCTCTCTTTCTCTAAATCCTTTCTCTAATCTGTAAGCAATTATGAGAGGATGTAGGATCTATGGAGCTATTCCCAAAACCTACCCAAGGTGCTCAGCACACAGTAGGGCTTCTATACACATATGAACTCAACTGATCAGGACCAAAGTCTCAATAGAAGAGAGTTGACCAAAAAAGATATTTGATTGAATGGATTTGAATTCAATTTTTATTTAGTGGATGTCTACAAAATGTTTGGGAATGTGTTGGACCCAAGCATGGAAGTGAAATATTAGATACCAAGTAGAATGAAGAAAACCACAATGAAATATAGGTTTTGATGAAAAGAACAAAAGAGAGTAGAATTCAAGTTCACTGACATGCAGTTTATTAGGTGTGAAGCATTTTATAAGGGACAGTTCATGCAATCTTTATAATACCCATACTCAGTGAGTATTACTAGCATTTTCATTTTACGATGAACCATATATGCAAAGATGTTAAAGCACTTGCCCAGGGAAATAATACTAAGAGGTGACAGACTTGAGCGTTGACATGAGACCTCTGGGTACAGCATCTGTAAATATCTCTCTGCTACTGTACTTTATTTCCAAAACATTCTATATACTGTGATCCTTTAACCAGACTGTCCTCTGAATATGGCTCTACAGGTGTAAGATGCTCAAAACAGCAGCAGCAGCAGCAACAACAACAACAATGATTATTTCTCTATATTCACTATCAGAAACTAAGGTTTGAACTTCAAAGGAATTACACTAGGTCGTTCGAATAGGGGCTGGAAGGTATTCAGTGCACAGATTACAGTGTTGTAGTTGTCAGCCACTAGCCTCAGAAATGCAACTTCAATCTGAAAGCCTAAACTTCAGTTTGAAATCCTAAATGTTTGAGTGTTTTCTTGTTTTATTTTTCTATGAATTTTAAATCAAGTTGCAAGGCCTTGGAAGCCTTGAGTTAATTGCACACATCTGTTTGTCTATTTTCCCACTTCTGGCTTGCTAGACCTGGTTTGGTTTACTTAGTTCCAGATGCTTAAAATAATGAGGTCACAGGAGTGAACTTAAATTCAAACCAGATCATCAGGTCTGTCAGACACAACTTCTTTATACTGGTGATTCCTGTATTTAGTGAAAAGCTGAAGGTTGGACCTTCCTATGTCCATACGGTAAATTATTCTATCTTACATCTTGGAGATTATTTTTTACAGTTGAGTTGTATCTTATAAAGCAGTGCTCAGCATTCCTTTCTTACTGCTTTCACTTATTCAGTTGGCCATGGTTTTCCTGAAAACCTATTATGCTCTTAGTATTACAGTGATAAAGAAGGCACAGTCCCTGCCATCCAGGAGTTTAGGATCTGTGGGCTCCCAAACAACCTACTATGTTCCAACATGATGCCTGCTGCCTACGTTCAGAATGTGTGTGGCACACAGAATCTGTGCCGAAGGATGAAGACTTCAGTTTTGAACACTGGACTTGAATGTTGATACTGCCTTCGCTCTTTGCTACATAAGAGAATTTACCCTGGGATTTGGTTCTTTACTTTTGAGCCAGAAAGATATCGGGTAACAGCATGCCTCTACTTGCCAGAAACACTCAGGGATTTGGGATGGATGTGTGAATCAAGAGTAAGAGGTTGTCTTCATCAGCTGCAACAAGACTGTATGTAGACTGAGTTTCCTTTGGCTTCTGAATGGGCATGAGGTCAACTTTTCCATGTCAACACAATGAGGTACAATAAACTTCCTGCTTTTGCTTCAAATGTTATCTTGGGACCACGTGGCTCATAGTTTGTTCTGATTATCTGATGTGACTTTGAAGCTAGGCAGGGACCATCCTTCTCCCACCCTCTGTTTTTCCCTGGCCAGAGCTGTCAAAAACCGTGGGCAGTTTTGGAGAAAGTGTGACTCACTCCAGTGACTGTTCACTCTTAACTAAGAGAAAACAAGCCGTTAACATTTTCAGTCCCTCTAGTCTCCAGGAAGGTGAAGAGGGAGATTGATTTTTCTCTGTAATTTTCACCCTTCCCCCCCAGTTTCTAACTCAGCTTGGATTGGTGCCATCCAAGGGCAGTGATAAGGAGATGTTCTTTCTTAATGACCTGTGTGTTTTCACATGTGTGTACACATGTGAGTTGGGGTAGAGAGAGTGTGCCCAAGCTATGTGCTGCTATAAACAAGTCACATTGGGTTGGCAGGTACTTGTTTTCAAGTACTGGTAGTTGAGGTGAATTTACAGGCCACCGTAAACTATTCCACTCCCTGAAAGGTGCATGCTGCTATTTACTTCCACTTAACCTCAATCCCCACATGATTGCAAGGCTTGGTCTTTGACTGTACAGATAGATAAGATGATAGACACGAGACAGTAAAGATAAATCATCTTTGAGTTTTATTGTTTTGATAGCTGATATACTTGGCATGCTCTCAAGCTCTGCGACTTCAGTGTCATTCAGTTTATCAAAGTGCCCTGAGATTGAGCTTCTGTTCCAGAAATTAACCTTTTGGTCTGTAGGAAAGCAGAGTGTCACCACAGCCATCTGTAAAAGGTCCGTGCAATTTTTTCATTTTCCATGCCACAGAAGGAATGGTGAAATGGCGTGATATGAAAGTAATTGCTATTTGTGGTCTTTTACAGAGCTCTGGGAGCTACACAAATTACATCTAGCCTGTGTTCAAGGCCTTCTGTCTTTCATGAAACTCTAGTCTTTCAGAATCACTTAGTGTCTTTGGAAAACAATGCAAACATCCTTTCACCTGTGCTTAGGTAGGGGAGGCAAACTTTGTACCCAGTGAATCACAATGTCTCTTCCTGAGCAAGAGAAATGCTGGTTTCCATGTCATAGTAAGCAAATGTCATTGGGGCCAAGGTTCCGTCTTTCAAGCTTGGTTATTCTGGGATAACAGTCTCCATTTAATGGCTCTATCATTCCCTGTGCCCTCAAAGTTCTTTCCAGGATCTTCTGTGACCATATGGAAACTAGAGAACAAAGTGGAAAGTGTGGGACATGGAGACACACTTTCTTTTAACTGCTGCATCCATAAAGACCATGTGTCACTTTCCCTCGTCCCTTTGGCAAAACCGATCTATGTGTAAGGACCTGGAAGACATACTCCACCTATGCATTCAAGAGGAAAAGACAATTCAGTGAGCAACTAATCAGTCTCAGTCATGGTATGGAATGGGATCATAAATAAACATTTATTTTATTGTGCATATTTGAGTTTGCAAATGTGTCTTTATTACAAGTTTCTTTGGTAGCTCCAACAAAGATGGTTTGCAGTGTATTTTTTTTTTTTTTGAGAAACTCCCAACCACAGGAACCTGTGTGGGTAATATCAAGTGGATGCTCATCCACTTTCAGATCATGCAGATTCATTTGTATGACAAAAATAGAAATCCATAAGGCAAATACCCACTAGCATCCTAGAGCTTTCAGGTGAGTGATTCTTCTTTGCAGTCACAGCTTCGCCAATTGCTCTTCAAGATCGCGAGTGCAAGTCCTAAGGAATGAAGGACCTGCAAGTAAGAAGGCTCATTGCATCTCTCTAGGACTTGGATTCCATGTTCATAAAAGGGAGTGTGTGTCCCTTTCTACAAATAAGCTAGTTGGAGTGCCCATCACATTTCTGGGCATGTAGTAGATGCACAATAAACATTGAAAAGTATTTAGCAGAGAACTGGGCTCCTAAGATTCCAGGAGAGTGTTGGGAGTCACAGTCCAGAGACAGAGTAGGTCCTTGCTTCTAAAAATATGGTCTGTGGACCAACAACATTTGTGGCAGCAGGAGCTTAGGAGAAATGCAAAACCTTGGGTCTCATCACATACCTTCTAAATCAAACTCACCATTTAATAAGCTTTGCAGGTGACTCCATCACTGAACAAAATCTGCATACTAAGATTTAAGATTTCCTGTGTTAGACACCACCTCTAATCTGTTCAGGCCAAGTTGCTCCATCGGTGGGAGACCCAATAAACCAGACTGTGAGGGCAAGGCTGGTCTAGGAAAAATACAATTCCAAAACTGCTAGATATCAGATGTGCCAAGTTTGTGTGCCCTGAAATTGAACAATGAATTCCATGGAACAATGGAAGGTAAGCGTAGGCAAGGTTTATTAAGAGATAGGTCCTAACAGACCAAACGGGTCCCAAAAGTGGGTTGCCTTCAAGGTACATTGTCAAGGCTAATTTATACAGTGAAGTCACAATGTGTATACAATGTGGGTAAAACTATAATTAACCTATCTGGTTACATAAATAGCCTCAGCTAATATTGATGCAGTACGGAAATGAGTCACAGAGCAAGGGTATATGAAAAGAACAAGGATATTTTTGGGAAAGAGCAGGTCCAAATGCACTGGGCACTCATCTGAGCCTTTGATGCCTGTTTGACCTTATGGTACCAGGTGGTGCTAATAGCAGGGTAATTCCAAGTTACTGTTTATGCCTTAGGCATGTAGGCCTGGCCATTGTACCTCTATCTTCAGGCCTGGCCTTCTTCAGATATTCCTCTAGCCACAATTTGGATGTCCTTATTTTTAACTGACTTCATTTAGAGCTCAGTCCCTTTCTGACTGTGTATTAGTTTCTATCTAACTTAGCTGCCTATAATATTCCCCCTCTGAAGAGCTATCCCGAACTGTGGTTAGGGAAGAATGGGCATAGTTTCAATCTAGCTGGTTCAAGACGAGAAGGGTCAGTGTAGGGGAAACAGTAGTCAAAGATTTTTCTCCAGAGAGCTAATCTGAAGGACTGAGGATAGAAGTCATGTTGCAATTTAGCAGTTCTGAACTCCATTTTAAAAGTCTATTTAATGGATTCCAATAAAAGGAGTCTGATCTATTCATCATTAGTTCCATCTGCATGATCACTTGGAGTTTGGCAATCTTTAATCAAAACAAACTACGTTTACCCAGAGATTAAAGTACATAAAACCAAATCATGAGCATAGAATAGAAAGAAAGATTGGGGTTAGGCGCCACATCAGAGCTACCCTTAAGGGACTAGAATAAGAATTGTAACCAGTTGGCTCCTAGAACTAGGCAAGAATAAATAACCTTTACCAAGAGAGCAAAGAATATACAACCAAAATACAAGCACTAGAAAGGAAAAACACTTCTGCCCAGACATTGCTGTTAAGGGACTGGAATAATGACTGTAGCCAGCTGGCTCCTAGACCCTTCTACAGAATAAGGTTATCTATTAGACTGATATTTCTTTGTCACAAGTCCTTCCAGTTTTAGTTGTCAAAAGGAGTTTGGTGGTCTCGAAAGACAATTTTAGCTATGGAATTTAAAGCCTCTTGCTGAGTTTTAATTTGATTTGTTTTTACTTAAGAGAAAGCAGAATCCTTAGGAATAACCCAGTGGGTTCGTATCTGTCGGCAGGCTGGGCATATGACCTCCCACTTCCCTCTGAATGGCACCTGCCTACATGATCACAGCAGAGGATCAAAGAAGTGTCAAGTTCTTGCCCACAACCTCCCCATTCTGATTCCTGGAAACCTCGCAGGATACTGTCCTTGCTCAGCAAGTTCAAGATTCCATTGTGTCATTTATTCCTCATGTTGCTTCCATAAACCAAGCCCTCTTGCCTGACTCCACCCTCTTAGATTTCAATAAAGGGGCAAAGACAGAAACACCAGAAGAGCACAGAAACTGAGACCAGCTCGGAAACTTCCGAATCTCACACTGAAGCTAGTGCTCCAACACTCCACCATGCAGGGCTCCTCAGTCCTTCTGTGCCTGCTGCTCATAGCAGCCACCTTCAGCTCCCTCCTGCTGGCTCAACCAGGTAAGGCCCTGCCTCCTGCACATCACTTATCTCTTGGTTACCACAGAGCATGGTAGCACAAGGGAGTATCTAC
>RJWM01022854.1:0-32866 GCA_004363535.1 Dasyprocta punctata | reverse complement strand
TTTTATTTTATTTTATTTTTTATTTTTTTTAGTGTGAGTGTGGTTTCTGCCCTTGCTTTGGGCCTGGTCTTGTTCTGTTCTCTTTTCTGTCTCTTTTGGCTTTCTTCTCCCTCAGTCTTCTGCAGTGGTTTCCCTGAGTTGGTGGACCCATCTTTATTCTCCAACCTACCTGCAGTCTCTTTTCCCTTTTCCTACTTTTCTGTTTTTTCTTAAATTCATTTTGGGTCCTCACCCTTAGGTACAGAATTGACATTTTGTGAACCTAAGTATTGTATATGATTGTTTTGCATCCTGTTTTATGGATATAAATTCAGTTTATATGGTTGGGGGTTGTAAATCAGGAGTTGGATCAGTTTACTGTTTTGTTGGCTGTGTTTGGTGCTGTGGGTGCCACTGCAGCCAGAACTGACTCAACTGAACTGGGTAGCTGTTGGCCTTGCTGGTGCAGGACTGGGATTGACTGGGGGTTGCAGAGAGGGCTGGGGTGTGGTGCCAAATAACTAGGGACTGGGCTAGGTGAGCAGTGGTTTCTCATCTCTGACAAACTGAGGAGGTGGGATTCTCCAATAGACTCAGAGCCCAGGAACCAGTTACACATGGAAGATATCTCTGGGAAGTGCTCATCACCTGGAAGTCCTTAATACCACCATTAAAGTAACCTGTTCCAGGCAACTAACAGGTATCACTTTAGGAATTAAACTAAAAAAGAAAAGAAATGAGAAGACACTTAAACAGCTTACAACCCCAGACACCCAGTTCACCAAAAGCAAACCCAGGGGGCAATGAGGCTGGAAGATCCAAAAGCCCCTTACAAGATTTCTTAGAAGTGATAACAAAGCAGATGAATGAGGCTTTGGAAAAAATGAAATTAGAAATAATCTCTCAAATAACTATAGAGATTATCAAAATATACACTATACTTAGTGATGTTAGGGTAGATAGAGACAAAAAAATAAAAAACGAGCTTAAGCAAATTATGGAAGGACAACATAGGAAGCAAATGGATTCCATAAAGCAGATTCAAGTAGATATTCAGGAGAATAGAAACTCTATTGAAACTATTCAAAGCAGATTAAGCCAGTGTGAGGACAGGATCTCAGATATTGAAGACAGGCTCGCAGTTAGTGACCAGGAAAAGAAAAATTCTTCAAAACTAGCAAGGGATCATGAGATATTAATCCAGTAGTTGCTTGATAAGACAAAGAAAAATAACTTAAGATTAATTGGAGTCGGTGAACAAGCAGGAGATACTACAAATGACATTAAAAAATCCTTACAGGCATCGTGTCAGAAAATTTTCATGATAGAGAAAAAAATTTGACATACAAATAAGTAAGGCATATAGAACTCCAATTAGCAATGATAAAAAAAAAAATCTACTTCCAGGCATACCATAGTCAAGATTCCAGAAATTCAATACAAGAATAAAATTTTAAAAGCTGTTAGGGAAAAGAAACAAATCACCTATAAAGGAAAGTCCATCAGAATTACAGTGGACTTCTCAGCACAAACTCTCAAGTCAAGGAGAGCTTGGAGTGAAGTATTCCAAGTTCTAAAAGAAAACAACTTTCAACCCAGATTGATGTATCCTGCAAAACTATCTTTCAAAATAGAGGGAGAATCAAAATACTTCCATGATAAGGAACAGTTGAGGAAATTCATGACCACTAAACCAGCACTCCAAAATATTTTCAAGGACATTTTAGAAAGGGATGATAAGTACTATAGCTCCATGAACCCAAATAGAAGGAATCCACCAGGAAAAAAGAAAACAAGATGGTAAAGATAAGTCAATATGTATCAGTTTTAACCATCAATGGTATTGGTCTTAATTCATTAGTCAAAAGACACAGACTGGCAGAATGGATCAAGAAGCAAGATCTAACTAATTGCTGTATACAAGAAACACATTTATTTCAAAAAGATACTCATAGACTGAAAGTTAAAGGATCGAAAGCAATACTACATACAACAGGAGTCCAGAAAAAAGCAGAGGTAGCTATTCTATTTGCAGATAAAGTTAATTTTAAGCCAAGACTGATTAAGAGAGACAAAGAAGGTCATTATATATTGGTAAGGGAACAATCTAAGAGCAAGAGATAATAATGCAACAAATACTAGTCCACTCAGTTATATAATACAATTATTAATCAACATGAAAAATCAAGTAAGCCTTAATACAACTGTATTGGGAGACCTCAATACATTGCTGTCACAAAAAGACAGGTGCGGAGTTCTTGGGATCCTCTGGATAGAGTATCATGTCATCTGAAACAAAATCTATATATATAAAAAATTTGGTGTGACAGAGAAAAAGAATTTTGAATAAAATGTAATTTTTTCAGGGTCACCTTCACATTTTATTTGTAATGTGAAATCTTCATTTGAAAACAATTGCGTTAACAATTAGTTAGATAATGTTTCTTGTCTCTATTTTTTGCCTTAAATAATTTTCGGGAATATCCAATATTCTGATGATTGTTGCTGCTTTGTCAGTTGAGGTGAAATTGTTATGTTTTGATATCTTGTTTTCCTTTTGTCTAAAATAAAAAAAGAATGGTATACATGTAATAGTTACATTAATGTACAGCTGAATAGACCAAGACATGTTAACTTTTCTCAAATCTGTCACTGGAGACTATGGTTTGAGGAATTGTGTTTGGTTATCAAGTTTACCAGGTGTGGATTTTGGTGGATTACCTAATGGTCAACCTGTAACACCCAGCTGAACTGATTGTGTGTGGTGCTGGGTGTGGGAGACCCACCTGAAGATTGTTGTCAACAGCATAAAAGGAGAACTGGAGTGGAAGATTATACGTTGCTGATTCTCCTGAAGAATATTGTCATGCTGGTTTTCCTGATATGAACTCAGCTGCTCTCATCATTGGAGGAGCTTGGTCCTCATGGTCACTAAGAATGGTTCCTGTGAATCTCTTTGGGGGAACTCTGGTCTTCGAGCATTGCTTCCTGGTTCCGGTGCACATCCCTTAGCCTGCTGGCACAGAGCCTTAATCCTACTGGTGCAGACTTTCTAGCTTCCACCACTAACTTCTAGGCCTTCCCAGTGCAGATCCTTGATACAGACTTGCATGAGACTTTGCCATGGAAGCCAAGTCCTTAGCTAGATTTTTGAGGTCTTTAGTGTGTAGACAGATCTTTCACACCTTCTGCATTTGATTTCTTGGGTGAATGTTATAAAATCATCCTATAAATGGTGTGTCCTGTATTAAATCTTTTATCTTGTTTTTACAAAAAACCTGACTACAACACCAATATATGTTTGCTGTATTTTTTAATGAAAGAACTTTGAATACTTGAACTATTAAGTGAAAAAAAAATTAAGCTTATGTCTAGAATTATAATATTTTTATCTTATTCTTTTTTTGAAAAATCATGTTGAATGTTGCTTTACTGAACTTAATCTTATGATATAAATTTGGACTTGAAAAACAGGAAATGAATGAACATATGTGTGATTCAGTAGCCTAAGACATGAGATGTAGCTGATTTTTGGATTGAGTTACAATAAAAAGCAGGCACAATATTTCCTCATAAAGTATAGCTTATAAAAAATAGAAAAACTGTAAACCAAATAAAGCCAACTGAAAATGACTACTGAAAAGAAAACAATAACCATCAAATAAATAGTGTAATCACTATCATCTAAAACATCAATCTAAATTATTTTATATAAAAATCTATGTTTCTAGTTGCAACAATCATTCTTGTGAATGTCATGTTACACTGGTTTCTGGAAACAATATATTAGGAAACAAAACAATGGCACAGAAAATGGGGTAGACAACAAAAGCATTGATCTTTTTATCTTGAAGTTGGTGTTTAATGACTAGGTTTATCAAAAATAAAGGAAATCATAGCTTCACTTAAGTTAATAAATTTAGAAGTGGGGCACTTTCTAAAGTAGCTTCAAGAGAGGCATCAAGGATGTCAGCAAGACACATCTCCTGGCACCCGTGTTTCCAGGCTTCTTTTGTGTTGTAATGGCATTTGCAGATGTAAATGGCAACAAGATGGCAGTGGAGACTGTACCCTACAATCATTCAAGTTTAAAAATTATTGGAAATAATTTATAAGAAAAGGAAGCTCTGTCAGAAAGTTCTGACCAAAGCATAGTTCTTATTCTGTCATATTTTATTTTGACCAATTATGTGCACAGAGAGGCCATGTGTCTTTGGTCTAAGCAAAGTAAAGCTCAATTCTAGATTTAGGCATGAGGTCAGCCCCAATTAACTGCAAATGTTCAGAATGAAATGGATGGACTTGCAAACAAAATCCAAGGAACTTTTCTACCTATGAAGTGAACAGATGCTAATCATAAAAAATAACTTGTACCCAAATTAGGACTACTCAGAAATTTTTGAATAATCTGTACTTCCTTCACTCTAAGAAAAACATTTGACATTACAGTAGTCTCCCTTTGTCCCCAGTGATGTTTCCCCAAGGTCTTTGTTTAGTTTGAAAGGTACCAAACCCTATATATGCTTTGCTTGTTTCTTTACTATATACCTATCACAAAATTAATTTATAAATTAGGGATAGTATGAGAGTAACAGCAATGAATAATAATAAAATTGAACAACCTTAAAAATATACTGCAATAGAACTTATGCTAATGTCATCTTAGGCTGTCTTACTGTCCTCACCATTCTTGTGATAAAGTGAGATGATACAATGCCTATGTGATGAGAGAAAATGAGGTGAATCTAAGTAATTCTCAAGTTCTAAGTATTTTTCATGCAATGTGGCCATTCTTTCTACAATTTGAGGTTCTGCAGTAAAACTTTCCAAGATTTCTTTTTCCTCACAATTTAACTGGTGAAAGAGTCATTCTTTCTTATGATCTTGATAATCTCAGGATATATTTATCTATCTATCTATCTATCTCAGATATTATATGCTTATAGATAAAAAGCTTTCACCTTTTCAGTTAAAGGAAGACTCACTGCTCTTGTGATTTGGGAATTATCCTTCAGTAAAATCAGGGTTGCTTGAACACAAACGCTGCAATACCAAGACAGTCAATCTGCTCATCGCAAGAGCTACTGACTGGCAGGTGGCATGTGCAGTTTTGATACTCTAGATAAAATGGTAATTCACATCTTGGGTAGGATGGTGCTATATTTCATCATATTGCTCAGAACTGTATGCAATTTAAAAATTATAAACTGCTTATTTCTGGAATATTCCACATTGTATTTTTGTAATGTTATTGAAAATACAGGTAACTGAAACCACCAAATGGCAACTATTGTATTTGGAGAGAAAATCATATACTTGTGGAGTACCTTCTGTGTAACAGGCACAGTACCTACCTCAGGGAGGTGAGAGTCTTATGGAATCTTTGCCACATGACTGAGTTCCACCATCATTTTATTCCCTAACAAATGACTGTGCCTGTTGTACAAGATATTTCATATTCCATCGTGTCATGTCTTACAACAGCAGAGATCAAGCAACAGCTGAATGATATACTGATGTTCTGAGTATGAGAAAACTAATTTGAACATGTATTTTCAACTACAATTTATTACATAATAGACAAATAGAGGGAGAATGATAATAATATCTTGTCCTGTTTTAAAAGTAAGGCATGTGTATTGTGACACATAAAAGCAATATAGAGGGATAAAAATTTAAAGTAAAAATCTGTCCCATTTATGACATTGTTAGGTGAGAAGTAACCTAGGTTTAACACACTGGTATGTGTCCTTTCTGAACTAAGAATATTCCAGCAAATAAAGCACCAAGCCTGAGTTTTTCAACGTATTTTTCAAGGAACAACCATGTAACCTGAGCTGCCTTTAGCCCTGAAAGTCTCCATTGCTGTAGTTACACTGGATATCTATCTTCCTCACTCTGAAATGCGTCATTCACTTTACTCTTTGGCCTCTTTATTGATGGCAGCCCTACAATGCAGGGTTCCCATCTACCCCAATAGTCAGCTGGTAAAATACTAAACATCCTTCAGGAACCAGCAAATTTGCTATTATTTTCTGTACTCTGCGTAGAACTTACTGCAGTTTTATTTCATCATTTCATTATTTGTGTTTCAAGTATGTAAGACTGACTCCTTTTGTACTATGAATTATTTCATTCAGTTACATATTTGTCATTCATTCATCATTCTGTGATGAAAGTGTACACAAAATCCCATAAGCCACAAAACTATGGCTGCTACCTGTGTTTGTAAGGAACATTTTCTCATAACACAGGCATGAAAATCACCATGTACTCTTGATGACTGCCTTTGTGCTACAACAGCATACAGTGAGTAGCCATGGAAGAGGTCATACAGTTTATAAATTAATCTCTGGCCCTTTGCAAAAGGTTTGCTGGACCTAGATATAAAGTTTTGCTCATATAGGTGTCTGACAAATATTTGATGAAATTTGCACACGAGCATTCTTTATTTGATATCTCTTAAAAGTAGGGTCCCTGATTTTAATGACCCTATTGTTTTACCACCACAGTAGCTAAACTCTGCTGGACTGATGTCTGCCCTTATTTGGATGTTTAATTTGATTTTGTGTAGGCAGTCTGGGTAGTGGAGGTGAAATGCAGTAAAATAGAAGACAGAATCATTTTCAGCATGTCAACTTATATTGGTATGAGGTCACCTTTGCCTCCACAAGAAAGTGTTATAAGGGGGACATTTTTATGTACTGTTTTATATAGACACATCAAAAATATTTTACTGGTTGTTGTTACAACAACTAAAATTATGCTTTGAGAAAAATGTTTGTGCTGACATATCTCCAGAATGAAAATCTTGGTTATGATCATTTGGGTTGCAGAAAACATTTTGTTTATGTCTGATATACAACTTAAAGTTACATAAAATCGTCTAGCCTGGATTTTGATGAAGAGAAAAGTTTTTTTGAAGGAAACGAAGAGACTACTCATGTAATATTTCATGTGCCAAGAAGTGGTTGGAGTTTAGATCTTAAAACTTTATTTTTCAAGTACAGTCTCAAAGACATGTTTAAGAGAAAATCTCTTGTTTCTGAGCAAGATAAATTGCCTGGGCTGAAAAAGATTCTAATGAGTTGAGGTTTTACAGTCAAAAGAATAGTTTGAAATTTATCTCCAAAATTTTCCTTTGTAGATAATCCTTACCACAACACATTTGATCACTTGGAAAATATATAAACAGGTAAAGAACATACATGGATTTTTAAGACATACTGAAAACTAATCTCAGATATTGCATTTGTTAATGTTTTGTTGTTCCCTTCACTGACTTTGTCAAGTCAGAACTACTCATAACCTGAGTATAAAATAGACCAGGGATAGTAGAATGTACTTATTTCATCCTTTTTTGAAGGTATTAAATGAGATAACATAAATAAAAATGGACTAACAAAGCTGGACTAGGCTAGGACACCTATAAATGTTGATAGATTAAATGGAATCTAGTGCAATAATCTAATA
Organism: Dasyprocta punctata; assembly: GCA_004363535.1. NCBI lineage: Eukaryota > Metazoa > Chordata > Mammalia > Rodentia > Dasyproctidae > Dasyprocta > Dasyprocta punctata. The sequence continues at coordinate 25,414 of RJWM01022854.1, read as the reverse complement.
TTAGTATTTCACTTTTATATCTTTTCAGATATAATCCCATTAACAATCAAATAGCCAAACTGTCACATTTCTCCTTCTGTTTGCAGATCTCAAAGTTCCAGAGAGCATGAAAATTTTAGTAATCATCTCTTGTTACTTAGGCACATCAAATATTACCAGTTATTTAATACTCATTGCAAACAGAGCTTCTCAAGTCAAGTTTTGATGATAATTGGCTACTGAGAAATGGAGAACCTTCATCCTCCTAAAATTATCATACCAGTCTTCAAAAGTTGATGACTTCTAGACTGAATCCTGGTTGTCATTTCGAGGAGAGAACACATCTACCTCATTATCACACTCTTGCATTAGTGAGGTTCTGTGCTCTTATTCTCCTATTTCCATTTAATGTTACCCATTGGTTTTCACCACACTAGCTTGAAAGAGCCCTTTGTTTGGGTATTAATCATTCAGTTTCAAAATGATTGCTGGCCAAGCAGATTTTCTAGAATTCTCCCTTGACACCATAAACTAATTGGGTGTTTTAAATTTTAAATGAGAAATCATTAGAATTGCAATAAGATAAAATTATGAGTAGATCATAACAATGCAAGTACCTGAATATGTCATGCTTCTGGGAAAGACTTGAACAAATTAAGATTTAAACCTTGACATTAAAAAGAAAGTTTAGATTCCAGCACTGCACTTCAGAAATCTTTAAGCATTAAAAAAATAGGTTGCTGGAAAGACCACCAATGAAATGAGAGACTTTTCACATATCTTGACCAGAGGTCAAGTATGACAGTGTTTCTAGGTAGTAAATTTGCCATGTTTGGCTAGGTGTGGGAAATAAGTCATAAATCTCTATTGATTTCAAATGAGTAATTTCAGGAGAAAATACATGAATTTCACAAAGGTGAAAGCTAAATTACTTTTCTCACTTAATCATTGTGGACAATGAATTGGAAATATAGTGGCCTTAAAATTTCTTTTCTTTGTACTCAATCATATATTAGTTCCTGAATTATCAGAGTGAATGATTTTGCTTTTTTATAACATAAAAATTGTCTCTTAAATATAATCCCTCTTAGTGAAGGTAAGGAAAACTTCATGTTTTTGTGTTTACTTTTTCATTTAAGTATTTGTGCATGTATTTGTGTATTTCTGGGAAGTATAATTTAAGCAACTCAAAAGTTAATCCATCAATAACTTATAAATGAATACATAATACACAATACGATAGTTTATGTGTGATGTGTTTATGCAATCCAAGTCTGTTTGGACAAATACAATAAGCAAACATGAAAAAAAAAGATGAATAAATGAGAGTATAGAATGGATTGTTCTATTTGCTGTAATAATCTCTCTGTAATGAAAATGTGTCCTGGTGATTTGGAGGTATGAGCAGAACTTCCTAGATAAAATATTTCAGAGATAGGCAGAACTTGTTTTTTAAAACAGGTAGGAGTGTAGTAAGGATGACAAGTTGCAAGCTAAGGGAACACTAGAAGAGAAGGAGAGAGTTTTGGAAAAGAGAGAAAACTGCAGTCCAGTTGTCAGGGTGATAATTAAAGAAGGTTATCAGAAAAGATGGGGAACATAATGAAGACCTGGAAAACATAAACCCTTACCCTCTGGGAACATGGGACCATTTCTGGTCATTCATCAAGGAGTGACATAATAAACGGTGCATTTCCATTTCTGAGAGGCATTTTAGAGGAATGATTGAAAGCACACACTCAACAATCAGACCTCCTGGGTTCAAAGCAAACCTACTTCTCTAGTTATATGTTTTTTTTTCTGCATGTATGTATTTGCCTTAATGTCTGCATCCATAAAACAAAACAAAAAAAAAATGATTCCTGCCTCCTAGGATTGCAGTAAGACACAAATCAGTCAGTAGAGATTGGAATATAGTTAGCACTTAATAAAAGTGAGCTGTTTGTTTAATAGAGACAAAGATTTCATCTGCCACTAACATGAAGAGTGGAAGGAGAAGAAACTTGGACAAAATAAACAATTGGTTTTGGTTCAGTAATAAATAGACTTTGGGCTCCTGAAAGCAATGATGCTGTTAAACTTCTTGCATCTCCAATATACAGGAAAGCTTCCACAAAAGACACTCAACAACAATCCTTAGAATGAGGTGGGGAAGACATGGGCCTTTTGTAATAATATGAAAAAGCAGTAAGGTGTGGATGTTTTAAAGAAGGAACTGTGCTGTGGAATAACTCAATATTTCTTTGATATTGATTACATTACTGTAATACTTCTGAGATTTTCTTTCTTTAAATGAAGGCATAACATTTAATGTGTTATGGTAAGAATTAAGTGTGACAATGTTGTGAAACTGTTTTTGTCAACTCTAAATTGTCCCTAAAAGCATGAGGTTTAATGGAAGAAGAAAATAGTCTTAGTTTGACAAAAAATATGTGGCTTAAACAACATAAATTTATTTCTCATAATTGTGGAAAATGAGATGATGTTGCCACATAGCTCAGTCAGAGAGAGAGAGAGAGAGAGAGAGAGAGAGAGAGAGAGAGAGAATGAATTCAGGCTTACTCCTGTCTGTTGTCTGTTTCAAGATTTTTAATCCCATTACAGGGATTTTGCTGTTGTGATTTGCCTCACAATTATTTCCTGGATGCCTCATTTTTAAATATCATCATTTTGGGGATTATGTTTGCAACATACAACATACTGGGTTGGGACATGAACATTCATTGTATAACAAAGTAAAGAAGATTCTGAAGTCTGTGAAAAGGTGTTTATTTGGTAGAAATACAGAGTTAAATTTTTAAAATAAATCTGACATGATATTTCAACTTTCGTTGCCTGAAAGTTGCCTCATTTAAAAAAAATATGGGGGACTTTCTGTAAGTGCAGCTTACTCCTACAGAGAATGAAAATATTCCTGGAATTAATAGCAAAGAGTGGTACAAATTTTGAAGAAGCTGTTGCTCAGGTAGTGTTGTCTGTTCTGCATGAAAAATAATAAGCAGATACAAATGTCTATGTGTCTACACATGTTTACACACACTGTACCCAGTGGTTTACCCTCAAAATCACATGACTGACTGAAAGTTGTGACTTGCTGGAGCTGCAGAGTGTTGCTAGAGAATACTGTATCAGCATATTGCTGAGCTGGGAAAATATCAAACATTAAAATTGGAAGTAGAGCTTCTGCTGAATGGGTATCCCTTCTGGACCAATGTAACATGGAACCACTGTAAGTTGAAGACTATCTCTACTTGTGTGCATATGCATATATATATGTGTGTAAATGTATATGTATGTAAACACACATTAAAACAGATACACATTTTTATATATACAAGTATTCACAGAAGTCATAGGCTTCCTAGATCCATGTCTATGATGGTAAGAAAACAGAGTGTGTGTGTATATATATATATATGTATGTATTATAGGAATAGTTGTGAGATTTGGGAATGATCATCCTATTCACTTTAATCTTGGACTTATTCTGTTCTATAATAATGTCTAGGCTGGCTTTGTTTTGGTCCTTATTAAAATGAATTAGTTATATTTTCTGGGCCCATTATTTGTAAAGTGAGCTAGAAGGATTTGAGGAACTCATTGCCAGAGCAAGTTAACATCATTAATTCTATTTTCATAGGTTAATTTTCCTAGAGATTTTTAGATCTTTAAACATTCCCGTCTGCAATTCAAGCTTTACTCTATGAAGCTGAGCCCTACCAGCTAATAGCTTAGCTTTCAACCTTCAAAGTAACTGTCAGCCTGTAGGTGGTTGGTGTTCAGCAGTGAATCAGATATTGAACTGCGTGTTCCAAGCACAAGTAAAGGAGAACTTCAGTTTCTGTTCCTATTTGGGAGGCCATTTTCCATAATATATACTAAATCTAATTTCTAAAGAAATATTGCAAAGATAAAAAGTCTTCAAAAATTTGGAATTTTTGTATACTGTAGATTATGGACTGATCACATATTTTATGGGCTTTGTCACCTTGAAAGTTTGAGAATCCTTAGAGTTATGTAATCAGTAATCTAGAATAGCTTTGCTTCTAAAAGCGCTCCTACTGTGGTATAACTATGGCAAAGAGGAATATGAAAATTTTCCCTCTTTGCATGCCTTTTCACAAATCAACTTTTATTTTCTTCTATTGAAGATTAGCATTTATAAATTGGATGGGGCAGTACATGCTATAATCTGAAGTATGTTGGAGACTGAGGCAGGAGGATCAGATATTTAGGCCAGCCTGGGGAACTATGAAGTGAGACATTGTCTCACAAAATAAAAAGGACTGGAATTTTAGCTCAGTGGTAGAACACCCTGGGCTGAATCCTCAGTGTCACACACACACATGCACACTTCTCTCACATACACATGCATATGTGTATGCAAGAAGAAGGACAAGCAGAGAGAGAGAGAGAGAGAGAGAGCGAGAGCGAGCAGGGGAGAGGAGGAATGTGAACAAGAGGAGGAGGGGAGTGATGGCTTCCCTTCAACCTACACAGATCTTGTGATTTATTTTAAACAACAGAATGACACAGAAGTGATGTTGAGGGTCTTCAAAGATTACACCTCAAAAGTCTTACAGTTTCTGGCTTTGCTGTCATGGATTTACTAATAGTAAATAGGATTATTAATAATAAATAGTGTTTATTTTAGGCCTAAATTTTATGCCTCTGACTATAATACTTGTACAATGATTTTTGTAGATTCATGAAGATAATTGGAAACACACTCATACGTCTAACATTTCTGTCTAGACTTTAGATCCTCAAGTCATCTAAAGTTCTGTGCTAGAAGGCAACAGATTTCCCCTTTTAAGATTCCCATGTTTCCATATAGGATATGAGTCCCTATGAATGGGCCAGTGAATCAGTGAATGGGGAGTCAGGGAGCGTGGACAGCAGGTTGCAGACATACAAAGACACAAACGATTATCACAACAACCTCTCTCCATCTGCTTGCACAGTTGTAGGTTCCCTAAAGCATGAGGGACCCAGAGAAGAACAAGATGTGATGCAGGGAAGAGATAATGTTTCTCCATCTTTCATTTCATTTTTTTCTAACTTGTACAAATTTTGTACCATAAACATAGTGCAAGTCATTTCATCTGGATAACATGAGATTGGCACGTGTCTATTCTGTATGTATTCTTTTTCTAGTATTTGTTTATAAATTGAGTCTATTTTCTTTTTTTACTTCTATGAATTGCATAACATATGTAACATTTAGTATTTATTTAATGAATGCTGCTAATAGGTGGGGCTGTGTTGGCAGCTATGCTAAAATACATACAAGAATATAATATGTAATGATTGAATCAGGGTATTTAATGTATCTGTTGTAGTCAGTGGTTACAGGGAGAACAACTGCATAAAGGACACAGAATTTGTAATATTGTTTTATAATAGTCACCCAGAGTTAAACACAAGAAAGTGCAGGAAAATCTGTCCACAACCCTAAGGCCCAGGATATTCAGGCAATGACCTGGATCCCACAGCAATGTCCTGCATGAGTCCAGCTAGAGACCCAAAATACATGATAATGCCTCCCACAAATCCAACTGGAAATCTAAGAGCCCACAATAAGGACTCATGCCAGTCTATTTTATGGTTCTGTGCCAGGAAGACCAAAGGTCAGTGGTGGAACTAGAAAGTCTATGCCAGAGCTGTGCAGTAGGTTGAGGGTTCTACACTGGAGCCAAGAAGTCACACTCAAAATAAGGAGTGGGGCTGCCCTGAAGAGTACCACAGCCATCCTCAGCAGCAGTGAGGTCCTGCATTCCCCCGACAATGAGAGCAGTCAAGCACAGGTCAGGAAGCCCAGCGTGACAAGTGTCTCCAGCACACATCTTCCCCTCTGGAGCCAGGAAGCGATGTGCAATGTGAGGAGCAGAGCTCCCCCAAGGTGAACCACAGCCACCCTCATTGATGAGGTCCTGAGCTCCTCCAGTGATAATGGTCGAATCTATATTGAGGAAGGCAGCAGGACAAGCACCTCCAGGAGAACCATTGCCTCAAAATAGCAACTTTTGAAAGAACCACCAAGGCCCTTGCTCTTCTCCATGTCTCTATTTATGATGGTAACTTTCTTCAGGTGGACCATTTTACTCAGCACCATGCTGATGTAATTCAGCTGGTGCTAAGTTGACCACCAGTTTTTAATCCACAACAGTATCCATCATCTGAAGTTTTATCATTTCTTTGTATAGACAACATTGAAAATCCTCTCCAATAGCTATTTGAAATATATAATTCATTGTTGCCAATCATAATTATCCTACTATGTTATAGAACTAAATATTATTTTTCCTATCTAACTGCATACCTGTACCTCTTATCCATTTTTGTTCTATCCTCTCCTCCCCTACACCTTCCCTACATTTTCTCCAGATTCTAGTATCCACCCTTCTGTTCTCTACTCATATTAGATCAACTCTTTACCCTTCACCTTTAAGTGAGAACATGTAGTATTTGTCTTATGTGATTGGATTGTTTCACATAGCAAATTATCCTTCAGTTCCATCCATGTTTCTTCAAATGATAGTATTTCATTCTACCTTTGACTGAATATTACCCTTGTCTTAGTTACTTTTTACTCGTTGCCGAGACAAAATACCCAATGCCCAAAATTAGGGAAGGAAAGGTTTACTCTTACAGTTTCTCAGGAGTTTCAGTCTATACTCAGTTGACTCCAAGGCAGCATGGCATGGCGGGGCTGCCATTCATGGCAGCAGCAAGCGTGAGGCATGCTTGTGAGAGAGGGTGAGTAGAAGCACAGAAGTGCAAGAGGAAGACATGCCTTCTCTTACACTATAGCTCAGCTCCACCCCTGGGTGGGTGCAGCACTCACATCACCAATCCTGGCACTACACAACAAATCAATAACAAGCACCAGATTCAGCCCCATCAAAAGTATATGAGGACTTGGGGGGACATAGTATATCAACAAATACATTCCACCCCTGGACCCCCCAAGAACTCATGTACATCCTTAATACAAAAGACATTTAGTCCCTCTCTAAGACTTGCTAAAGTCCTAACAGTTTCAGCACTGTTGAAAAGTCCAAGTCCCAAATCTCCTCCAAGATCTATGGCAAACTCTTAACTGTAAACCCCTTTACCAATGAAAACCAGGTGAAGCACTTCCAACATATAAAGGCACAAGATAAACATTACAATTCCAAAAGTTACAAACAGGGGAATACAAAGCATTGGAACCAAAACAAGTCCAAAATCCAACAGGGCAAACATTAAGTCCTGGAGTTCTCTGCCCAGCATCTGAAGCAATCTGGTTGCAATCTCCAAAAGGCTTGAGCGATTCCACCCCTGCAGCACTTTCAGGGGTCTTAACTTCCACAGCTTTCCTTGGATGATCCATGTTCCTCAGCTTCACCCTTACATCTTTACACATTGCTCTCTGCAGGTGAGGTGGAATCTGTCTTAGCCTTTTCTTATATTTAAAACCAGCACCACATGGATGTCACCAAGGTCCATGGTCAGTTGGAACAGTAGCCAGGCTTTCCTCTCTCTTGGCTGTAGGGTCGACTGCCTGGATTGCTGAGCTCTCTGAACCTGATTGTGAAGAACAACTTCTCTATGCTGCCACCATTTGAGAATCTGGCATGGCTGCCTCCATTTTGGGACCTGGTGCAGACATGACTCTTTTGAAACCTCCTGTGGCCTCTGTCGCCACTCTGGGACATGGCATTCTGCGGCTTTTTCCTCTGAGCAAACTCTTTCAGTTTTGAGGGCCTGAGGCTGTAAAGGGTGGAGGCCCACTGCTTCCCAGGATATTCCCAGGCCATCTTTTTTATTCCTTTGTTCCTTCTCAGCAATTAAGGTCTCAGCTCCATCTTTATAGTCCACAGTTTCCTGGCCAAACTTACATTTTAAATCACCATGCTGGGCTTCTTGCTCTTTATTCACAACATAAATCTGACTAAATGCCCCTAACAATAGCCAGGCCACTGTTTCAACACTAGGTTGCCTGGAAATTTCTCTCTGTTGGCTAATCAGTCCTTTGCCCTTAATCTCAGTCTTAGGCAAATTATCTGGACACGGGCAGAATGCAGACAAACTTTCTGCCAAGCCATAACACACATCTTGTGGAGTCCAACAACCAATGTGGTCCTTCTTCCCAGCAGAAACCTCCTAAGCCTGGTCCTTACCGGCAGGCTTTTTATCAGCCTTCTGGTCTTCTGAGCTCTGACCAGACTGTCCCATAGAGAACAGTCTAAGCTTTTCCAGCTCTGTGCGTGTAGGCAAAATCTCCAAACCTTTCCAAACTCTTCCCACAAGCCACTCCCAAAAGTTTTTGAACCACATGATCAGGAATAGTCTCAGCAATGACCCCACTCCTGGTACCAAATTTTGTCTTAGTTTCTTTTTACTCGTTGCCAAGACAAAATACCTGATTCCCAATATTAGGGAAGGAAAGGTTTATTCTTACAGTTTCTCAGGAGTTTCAGTCCATACTCAGTTGACTCCAAGGCAGCATGGTGTGGCGGAGCTGCCATTCATGGCAGCCACAAACAGCAAGTGCAAGGCACACTGGCAAGAGAGAGAGGGCAGGCAGAAGTGTGGAAGTGCAAAAGGAGGACCTGCCTCCCTTACACTGTATCTCAGCTCCACCCCTGGGTGGGTGCAGCACTCACATCACCAATCCCGGTGCTACACAACAAATCAATAACAAGCAACTGACTCAGCCCCATCAAAAGTATATGAGGACTTGGGGGGACATAGCATATCACCCAATACAACCCTATTGTATATACACATTTTCTTTATCCATTCATTCACCTGTCCATGGACATCTAGATTGACTTCATATCTTGACCCTTGTGAATAGTGCCATGATGAGAATAGTAAGTAGTACAGGTTTCTCTTCAATATACTGATTCAATTTCTGTTGTATATCTACCAAGTAGTGGCAGTGGTGGGTCCTACAGTAGTTCTATTTCTAGGTTTTTGAGAAGCCTCTGTGCTACCTTCCATAGTGACTGGACTAGTTTGATTTCTACAACCAATAAATGAGAGGTCCCTGTCTCCAAATCCTTTAGGATTTGTTGTTTGTTGTCCCTTTAATAATAGTTGCTTTAACTGAAACAAAATGGTATCTCATATAATTTTAATTTACTAGTGATGTTGTATATTTCTCCATATATTTCTCAGCCATTTGTCTATCTTCTGAGGAATATCTCTTGAAATCATTTGCCTTTTTAAAAATCAGATTATTGAAATCACTATTATTCTACTGTTTTTTTGGATCTCACATATTATGGATATTAATCTCTTGTTGATGCATATTTTGCAAATATTTCCACATATTGTATAAGGTCATGTCATCATTTTGTTGATTCTTTTCTTTGCTGTTGAAGCATCTTTGTTTTATATAATCCCATTTTTCAATTTTTGCCTTTGTCACCCATGTGTGTGGTTGTGTCAAAAAATCTTTGCCCAGAGCAGCCAGCATCCCCTAAGGCATTTTTCTTTCTTTCTTTCTCTTTCTTTCTTTCTTTCTTTCTTTCTTTCTTTCTTTCTTTCTTTCTCTCTTTCTTTTTTCTTTCTTTTTTTCCATAGTTTCATAGATGTCAGTCCAAGTTAAATCTTAGATCTATTTTAAAAGTTGATTTTGTATATGATGAGAGAAAGAAGAATAGTTTCATTCATGGGCATATAAATATTGAGGTTTCCCAGGATTGTTTATTGAAAAGACTATACTTTCTTTAATTTATATTCTGAATGCTTTTGTGATAAACCACTTCCAGGGAAATGCACAGATTTATATCTGGGTTTTCTATTTTGTTTCACTGATCCATGTGTCTGATTTTATTCTAGTAGCATTCTGTTTTCATTGCTGTAGCTTTGTATTGTATTTTTAAATCAGGTACTGTCATCAACTTTGTTCCTTTTAAAATTGTTTTTTCAAATTCTATGAAGAATTTCGTAAGTATTTTGACAGGAATTACATTAAATCTGTAGATTGCTTTGAGTCATATGAACATTTAGCAATATTAATTTATCTATTAAATGAATGTACAGCATAGATGGTCTTCTTGTTTGTGTGTTTTGTGTTTTAAGCCAATCATACTCTATATCTATGTTTTCATTTGTTTAATAAATTTTTAAAGTTTCTTTGACTTTATAATTGACCCATTGGTTGCTGAAGAGAATATTGTACAATTTTCACATATTTTTACAGTTCTAAAATTCTCTTTTGTTGATTTCTAGTTTATCCCACTGTGGTCACAGGTAATAAATGATTCTGTTTTGACTTTGTTTAAATTTTGAAATTTGTTTTGTGGTCTAATATATCATCTGTCCAGGAGAAAGTTCTGTGGGTGGATGAGAATAATGTGAAGTCTGAAGATATTGGATGCAATGTGTAGAAAATAACTTTTAGGTCCATTTGATTTATAGTACAGTTTAATTTGTCTTTGTTGACCTTAGCGGGTCATCTGAGTGTTCTGTCTATTGATGACAGGGTGGCCTGGGACTACTGAATTGTTTTAAGAAGTGCAACCAAAGTTGCTCCAGGTGGGCTGCTCAGTTGCTTCCCTGGGCAGAGGGTTTGAGAATACTGATGTCTACCTAATTGCTGGGGACCTTGATGGGTATGGCCAGTTAAACCTGGTTGGATGGCTGCTTTCAGGGTCAGGAGTAGTTATGTGGGGAACACTCAGCAGTTTCCTGTGGCAACAGGAGCCCAGGCGGTGACACTTGTGTTCTGCACAAAGCCACAAAAGTGTGAGTTGGAGGCACCCGACTTATTCACAGGGTCAGGTCAGCAGAGTTACTGGGAGCAGTCCAAATGTTTGCTTCCTAAGACTCTAGGTAAGTGAAACATCAAAATGGTCCTGTGTAGCCTGGATTGGGGCAGCTTTTTTTCTGGAGTAATGGAGCTGTCTACAAACCTAACATGTCCCAAATCTCAGCTCAGGTGCTGTGAGCCATGGGCTTTCTAGGAGCAAATACTTTAAGTGTCCCTGGCTTCATAAGAGCTTTCCTACCTTTTCTTGGCCATATCAATCCTATTTTGGTCAGGGTCAATCTTGAGAAGTAAGATGATAGATCCTCTGTGCTTAGCTCCTTTCTTTATAATGCCATTATGTGTGTCTGTACTCTAGAAATCTCTGCCATATCACCACTTCACTCCATCATGGCTTCATGCATCCAGTAAAATAGTAGTCGTTTTTGTTCTTTGTTTTTCTCTTTTCTCTACTTTTCTTTTGTTTATCAAGAGAAGTCATCTTGTTAGTCACCCATCTTACTGATGTCCTCCAAATTTTAACTAGTAAATTTTGAAAAGACAAAAATGGTCATTAAATATTTTCAGGATCACTGCACTATTTTTATTGCTTTTGTCTCTTTTGCAACCCTAAAGAATTTAGATATATAAATTCTGCTTAAACTTTCTTTGAAATACATAAAAATAATAAGATAGTTGAACAGTTCTCAGTGTTTAGTATCTCATTGCAAGTATATCTAGTTACAATCGCTATTGCTTTCTCAAAAAATATAAAAAGACATATTAATTTAAAATAAGAGGGGAAAACTCTGCTACCTAAGATGAAGTATTTATGGAAGGAAATTATTCAAACTTTTATTTTGAAGTAAAGTAAGACACAAATTACTCTCCTTGTTGCTGATTTCTTTTTTATGAGGGTGCACTTCTGTGGACTTCTGTATAAAATTTTTTATTGAATCTTATTGAAAAAATCTTTCATTTTAGCTTTCTCTAACTACTGATGTTACACACTCTTATAATATTACATCATTACTGAAGTGAAAAGCCTAAATTGAGTATGGTGAGGCATTTTGTGACCACATTTTACTATATAACATACTCCTTATCGTAAATGAATTCTGTGGAAAACACCAGAAGTGGTGATATGGTATAAAAATGTCAGCACTTTTGCTCTTCTTTGACATAGGATGAGGAGAAATGTAGTATCTATCCATGTTGTCATGCTAAAGCTATTGCCATTGATGTCTGGCTCACTTGACCACGGGCAATGAATGGGACAAGCCTGTGATTTGGATCCAGATTGCAAACTTATTTCTTATACCCTCGTGGTCATACATAATGACTCCATAATAGGTACCTGAAATACAAAGATGAATGCAAAAAAAAAAAAAAAGATTATCTTCTTGTGAGATCACAAACTACTGCTGTAACCTATCTTTCATGGCATATAGGGAAACCTTTCTCTATTCATATAGAATCTTCTAAGGGAAAAAACCTGACATGCATTGCTTGAGGCGTTTAATCTTTCTTGTGTAAAGAGAGCTCCATTTACTCTTAGACCTTCCAGATATTAACCCAGTAATCTCTCCCTGTTAAGCCTATTTGAATTGGTTTTATGCCAATTAAAATATAGCCCTTGTATTACAGTGGTCAGCTCACCAAGGCAGTAAATTAGTAAAAACTAAATATCTTAAAGAAAAGTCATTCTTTTTCTCTTTATAATGATCAGAGAAACTAGATTTGAAAGCATTTATGTTGATTTGATTAAGCAAGTATCTGGGGATCAATTTTTGGAAGGCATGATTTGCAAAAGTTCTAGGTAATGTGTAATAAAACTAATTGCACTCATGAAAATCAGGTAAGCATTTCTATTCTCAATTAAATAAATTTGAAATAGTGTAAGCCATTCCAATGCTTACCTATTATGCTACATTTATTATAGTGTGCTAACATTCATGTGTGGCTTTATTAACATGTAGGTCTATGATGCATCTCTGTAAGTGCTTTCTTTGAGGTTTATGTTTGGGTGTTATTAACATGGAAGTTTATGATGCATCTTTGTACATGCTTTCTTTAAAATTTATGCTAGGGCACTTACCTATATGATTCTTTTCTATAGCCATGTCCATAAAATGTTTGTGATTAAAGCTCATTGGCTAGATAAATTAGAAAAAATGTTACAGAAAATTTGTCTGCAAGTACAAAGGTTGCTTCATGGTTCTAATAAATTGTTTAGGATCCATTGTATAAGAGAAGAGAATAGAACTAGTTTAAAGGATTTGTTGGATTTAACCTGTTCTATCAAATAGACATACTCTTAGGTGGCTTTGAAAATAGCTAAGCCTTCCAAAATGAGTCTTTTGAAATGATTTGAGATTTAGTAAATATATATATGCTGGATGTGAATTCATAAACATACTAGACAATGTAGTTAACAAAGACAGTTCAATAGGCTGTTGTAATACTTCCATGCCTTCATAACAGAAATTATTTCCATAAGGCACATTAAGGACACAGTCTTTGCTATAACCCACTTTATATTTAGAGGTTTAAGTTTTGGATACTACATATGCTTTCAGTTTTTTATTATTTGCATAATTTATTAACTATTGGGTTCCTAAAGTGCCAGTTTTATTAAATTTTAGAAGTTAAAATTCTCCAGCCCATTGTGGAGACTTGACAAATTATATTAATGAAAAATGTGTGGGACCCCTGCTTTATTTTGTAACATTTTGAAGGTAGTGAGTTCTAAGCACCATGTGTCACATAAAGTAGATGACAGTAGGGTGGTATCTAGATGCAGAAGCACAAATATGAATAATGGAACTGAAGAATCTATAATAAGTTACTGCAGGTGGTGACTCCAGGGGAAGACAGTTCTGTGTAAAAACAGCACCAATTAATGACAGATGAAAAATGAAGTAGAGAAAAAAATTCCTTTGGCATGTCTAGCAACCTAAGTCACCAGGGCTATAAAAATCTTGAATATTTTAATATGCATTATGAATTTTAATTTTTAAAATACTCTTAGAATGCTTTGAAGTAACATTTTTCAGAGTAAAGAATTCACATGCTATGTAAAGTAGCCCTCCATATTTTGAAGGTTAATTCATTTTAGCCCAGGTTCATATCCAGGGGCAACATTCAGAGGCATGGACTGTGAGGCAAAGATAAGTTTGAATTTCCATGGAGTTAAACACACAGTGTGGAAGAAGAAAATTTGAGGAGTTATCAAATTTTGCTACCTGATGAGTACAGTTATAATGTGTTTTTCATGGTTAAGAGTTACAAGTGTGAAAAGTGCACAAGGTTGCAATACCCTATCAATAGGATGCCTGCATTCCCATTGACGACCCCCTGAGCAGGACTCACAAGTGTCACTTGCTTTTCAGAACTGAACACAATCTGAACACACTTCAGACTACAGGGGCTAGTAAAATATAGATCTATAGTGATGGGGAACAAACAAGCCTCAGGGAAGAGATCCGAGGTGACTCTGTGATCAGTTATCTCTTATGTTTTAAGGATGCTACTAACCTACTCAGTAATAACTTCACACAGACATAAATTTCTTGAACTTTATTTTTACGGATACTGCAGACTTAGAAATAATTGTTTGGCAGAGTGAATCACAACGTTCCATCTTTGAACAAAAACTGCAAACCTCTGAAAATGCAACTTACTGTTTTTTTTTCTTTGAATCAAATCTGTTACACTTAACAGGTCTTTCTACAGAAAAAATAAAACAAAACACAAAATAGACACCATAATCAGTATTTTCCCAACATTTCATATCAACTTTTACTCAGACAGGATACACATCACTTCTGCTCACATGCCCTTAGTGAAAATGAGTCAAAAGTCCCTAATGTAATAGCAGAGAAAACTGGAGTATAAGATTAGTCTTGCCATGTGACAAGGAAGAAGAAACTGAATGATGTTAGACAAGTCATATTCTGCATAACTATCAGAAAACACACCATCTTCTCATTAACTGAACAGTGTTGGGATAATATTTTTATTTTCTTCAACTCAAAAAAAAAAAAAACTCCTTTAAAGAAACTGCTTATTGAAGCTCATTAAATTAGCTAGTAATTACATTAGGAAATTTTATCCTGATTGTTTTTATTAACATTTATTTAATTAGATAAATTAACAGAGTTTCCAATTACATACCATTGTACACACCTTCAGTTTGGTATTCATACCTCACTCACTGTCTTGTGAAAGTTTTTTGGGCTATATTATAAAGTATCACTTGAATTCTATATCAAGGTTCAAACCCCCAGACTATGTGTATTACTCAAAATACAAAGTAAATATTCCTAAGAAATCATTGAGCCTTCCCTTTGCTCTTCAACATAATCAGTTAATCTCCAGAACTCTCAAAGAATATTATGACTCTACTAAGAGTTTTCCTTAAGGAGTCGTATGAATTTATCCATTGTTTCAGATTTTAGAAAATCTTCCTAAAATTCATTTTCGATCACCTCTTTTTTTCTCCAGTTCAATGTACTAAAGGCTGCTTCTGCTTGCCTTCGGTATCCTAACCAGATTCCATTTTTTCTTCCTCCTCTTTCTGTCCTTTTCCACCAAATACTGAAGCACTATTCTTCTGACAGGTGAACCACCCACACCTTTTCCCTTTATCATTACACAACATTTAATTGACTAATTTTACAGCTATTTGACAAGCTATTACGGGAAAAATATGTTGTATCTTCACTGAAATAAATTGCTTTTGCAAGTAAAATTTCACTGAGCAAGGTGTTAAATGTATTACACATACCACACTCTAAGTGTAAAATTTGTTTCATCTCTTTTGTTAGGATATTATCTTGCAAAAGATGCTGGCATTTTTAAAAAGGATTCCACCACTCCCCAAGGGCATTCTTATTTTAGCCAGTATCATTTCTTTATACTTGACCTTTCAATAACACCTATTATAGAAGAGTTTTTCCTCAAAAATGAACTTCATTAAAATATATATGTGTTTAAATATGTACATGTATTTATATGGTCTTATTCACTAATGATTTGTACAGTTTAAGGAGTTTTGTTTTTGCAATATCTTAGATTACTGCTTTTGAGAAAAACAGTCTTGTTAATTTTAAGTATTTTTCATTCACTAATGGTTTATAAATAGCTTGAAAAATATCCTCACTTCCTCTTCTATTTTAGAACAGGTTTATACAGTTTTTATCTGAACTAGTACATAATGGTATACTGGCTCTCTTTTAAAAACAATGATAAAGATATATATTTCTCACCATCCTCCTGTGCTTATAAGGTTTCTTTCATGTAATTAATGACTTGCCTATAACAAGAATGTTTTTATTGTTATCATTACCCTGAATAAGTGAAATGTGATAATGCAGGATAAATAGAGGTAGATAACATATACAGGGCTGAAATTTATCTTACCCTGACCTGGAAAACTGAAACATAGTTTGCTGAAAAATGTACTGAGTGGACAAAAGACATAAAGATTTGATGACACTATGACGTAAATTTACTTGAGAGTTAAATCAAAGCAGCCTACATTAGTTGCCTATTCAACTATGATTGTATTCAGAAATTTGGTAGAAAGCACAACAGAGGTGGATATGTTTAATCTGAGCAGGTGCAGAATGAGAATGAGTAGTGGCCAGTAAAATATTTAATGATCTCTAGTAAGAAATTAGGTTTTTAAAGGTCTTTAAAAATACATGTGTGAATAACATTTAAAATAATACTAAATATAAATAACATTACCACTCAAAATTGTAAATGTTTGGAGTTATTATTTAACCTAGATTAGAAGTGGCCAGTTTTTTTTCTTTTCTTCTTTTCTTTTTTCTTTCTTTTATTTATTTATTTATTTATTTTTTGAAGTGCTCCACTACCACTTTCCTTTCTCGGCTTTCATTATGAAACGTTTACAGAAACCAAGGGAGGATGAAATAAAAAATCTTTTATGTCCTTCTAATTTACCAGCCTTAAACTAAATATCTTGAAAAAATCTTTTTCACCATGAGGGATTAATTCTAGCAATCAAAACCTGCCAGTGAATGTGTCAAACACAATCTTGTCTGGTATTTGTGTTATTACAACATCAATATGATACCTTTGTTGTCCTAGAAAACTTAAACCA
The DNA here is from genome assembly GCA_004363535.1 of Dasyprocta punctata. Classification (NCBI taxonomy): domain Eukaryota; kingdom Metazoa; phylum Chordata; class Mammalia; order Rodentia; family Dasyproctidae; genus Dasyprocta; species Dasyprocta punctata. The sequence goes on along the minus strand of RJWM01022854.1, from coordinate 8,558 downwards.
TCATTGGGGTTATCAATGCTGGTGTTTTTGCTTTATTTAAGAAATTGATTGCCTTAGCATTGCAGAATAGAAAAAATAAACTTCTTGTGGATCAATAGAACACCACTCGCGCCTGTGTGCTCCCTTTTTCCCCTGATAAATACTCTTGATAAATGCCACTTTTGACTGCTTGCCTAGCTAACAGATTCTACATGTTAGGTTTGGACAGCTGTTGCAGACACACTGTTCCTTCCTAAATGTCCTGTTTAGCGGTTCAGCAACAGTCTGGGTACCCCATTCTGTGCCAAAGACATACAATTACTTTGATAAGAGTTAGTAGAGAACACTAGCCAGTGAATGATACACAACTCTCAGAATCATACTTACACTTTGAAAAAAAAGCCAGAATTCTTAATGGAAATAGTTAGCAGAGCTACAGAAACTGAAAATTGAGTATTGCCCTCAATAATTCATATCACCAAAAGATGACATGGGCAAGAAGTAGAAATTCTAAGTTTTCATAACCACTGAGTCACAGATTCTGAACTGTGGTGTGAGGTGAACTCCTTTCCCTAGTTCTAGCCTCTGTGCAAAATGTGAGTGCGAAATGTGTGTCTGAGGTGTGAGTGCATATTCTATAACTGAAGTAAACTCAGCATGCATTTGCTTTAATTGCAGCTAACTTTTGCTCTTCCTATCTGTCATTTTCCTGTGAAACTCAATCTCATGGTAGCAAAGATATTTGTAACACAACTGGCTTAGTGTTAGCCAACGAGTGCACATTTGTGGAATGAATGAGTGAATAAATGAATGAATGAAAGAAAAGATAAATGATTAAAGAAAATCACCACCGTAGATTTTCTAAGGAGCAGAGTCATTATAGAGTACTTTTTTGTCTCCTTTAAAAGTTGAGAGTCATTGTGGAGTGTAAGAGTTAAAATAAAATGACCTATTTCGATACAATGGCAATGCTGTAGTATGACAGAGATTCTGTGTCAAGTGAGTGGCACAGATCATTTTTAAAATAAGGGTTATCCTTCTAGGGCAGGACTGTTGGAGAAAAGACTTTTTGAGTATATGGAACTAGAACTCAATCATTCAGAAAATATTATTTGAATGTCTACTACGTGTCATGCACTGTCCTATGAAGTGGATATGCGTCACTTCATTTAATTCTCACATATCCAAGAAAGGAGTATTGGGATTATCCTATTTGACCTACAGAGAGACTAAGCCTCAGAGATGTTAACATTTTGCCCAGAACCAAGAAATCATGAAGATTAGGTATTGAAGCAGCAGACCGTATTGTTCTTTACTATTCTATTTGTATTTCTTGAGTCTCAAAGAAAAGTAAAATATATAGATGAAAAGGAGGGCAACATAATTAAGAGTGCAGAAATGACAGGTCACATGACAACTGCAAATGATCTAGGAAACAACTGATAAGCCGGACTATCCTAAGAACACCTGATAGGATTGAAATAATACAGTGGTGATAATGAGTACTGTATCCTTTTTGAATTCTTCAAGGTGTTACATAGCATGCTAAGCACTTTATATCCAATTACCAACTGGTGACTGTCTCAGCAATCTGACTTAACAGCAGGTGAAGAGGCTATTTAGGATCAAGTGAAGATGTATGTCTTTCGTCCTAAATGAAGAGACACAGTTTTTAAGCAGTAGAATAATACAAAATGAAAGGAAATGAAACAACCAACAACAACAAAAACAAAAAGCTAATCAACTTTTTATGTCAATATTTTCATTTTACATGTTTTTGTGAGATTTTATAAAAATGATACTTCAGCAATAAAGTATACTAAAATTTGGAATCAAGGATTATTTGTGTCTGAGAATGAGTGTAGCTTAAGTGCATGTGTGCGATTGTGCATGTACGTATTGAACAGAGAAGCCACTGTGTCTGAACATTTAAAGCCAGAGATTATTTTGGAGAACAGAACAATAATTCTGAAGATTGTGTGGTTCATATATGTGAAAAGAAAGATTTGGAGAAAGTAAGGAATCCAGTGGATCTTGAGCACAGGAACATATGTAAAATCTTTTTATAGTTTCAAGTTGGCAAAATAAAAGAGAGTTCAATTATGTCCGTGGGAAGTTAGCCGCTATACTATCAAGGATCTTTTTACTCATTAGCTTCCCATGTGCTTCCTGTGAATTGAACATGGGAACTCTAGATTAGTCCTCCAATTTCTGGAGGAATTACTCTTGCTCCATTCCTGATGCAGGACATGGCTATACCTTGGCTCTCAGAAGGGCCCCTATTTGTGGTTCTTAACCATTATCTTATCTCACCAAAATCAGCAAGTCAGAGCAATCACAGGCGAGTTTTTCTGTGTGGTTTCAGGGTGTGTTGTAACACCAGAGCAGCTGGCTGGAGGGAGTGGAGCTGCATTATTCTAATATGGTTAACTTATTCTAATGAGCTGCATTCTCTAAAATCAGACTTGCTGATGTTGGCAGGAAATAAATTTAACTCCCTCGCACAAATAGATGCAAAGCTGAATTCTCTGATCCATTTCATTTTCCACAAGGTAATCAAGATTCATAAAACTTCGATTTAGGATCAGGGCACCAGGGAGTCAATGTCCTTAAGAGGAAACAAAATTTTCTAATGGGAATTGTACTTCAATGGAGTTAATCTCAGGGGATCTGATAAATGAACACAATGGAACTGAATCTTCTTTTGTTTGGCTTCATTGTCCTTTCTGCCATACATTGCATTCAATACCAAGGTAATGAAATATGGAAAATGTGCATTATTTGCTTTTAGACCACAAAAATAATACTAGTGCTTTTAACCAAAATAACAGGAGACAAAATAGCATATTTTCAAGTTATCAATATTGCTAAAATTATGATAATTCTGTAAATTGCTTTTTAATGGTCCCAAATCAAAATCTCTTCTCTTCAGTTTCCACAGAATTTATTAACTACATGACAGAAGGTGATGATACTGTCCCAAATCTAGCCTTTTCATGTTTTCCACTCCATCTCCAAATCCTGATGCATTATCATCAATAATGTCACACAGAACAACCCATTAAGAACCATTTGGCAGTAACACAAAAGCTACTAGATAGAGGGCGAGGAAGTATGATCACATGTAAATTTTAAAACTTACTTATTTTGAAAACATGTCATCCTTTCAATTGTTTCAATACAATGTATTAAAAAGCACCCAGAGCATCTCTGGGGTGAAGAACACTCAGAATTTCCATGGCTAAAGCCAATTCAACCTAAACTAAGTTGATTGATAATTTCATTTTATATATACATATATATATATATATATATATAAAGCATGTATATGTGTACATATAATATATATTCAACTGAACACATGAACACAAATTTGAATCACTAAAATAATTAGTGCTTAGATTTTTTTTCATGTGGGAAAGAAAATCTAGAAGAATCAATTTATTTTCTTGGATTACATGGGTTTCTAACCTGGATACTTCAAGGAATCTACACTTGCTTCTTGTAACTTTAACTCACTAGCACTTATGTCTGTGATCAGAGCAGATACAAAAAAGATAGGAGAAAGTCTTCTTGGAAGGTAAAAGAATTAGAAGTTGTTCCACAAACCTGTATGGAAATGTGAAAGTGTATTGTGAAGAACAGGATGCATTGCATATACATTTGGTGGTGAAAAATGTGATTTCTTGCAATTTTGTATTTAATGAGTTGCTCTGATCAGATGTGAGTTTTTGCTAACGTTTGGTAAGAGCTTCATCATCTAAGACATAAGACAGAAGGATACATTCAAGGTGGGATGGGCTGACATTAGACCTAGAATAAAATGCAGAATCACATTTGGTCCATAAATCCTTGTGTGAGTGCTCCTCAGTGGATGCCTAGTGCCACCTCCAGAAATGTTGACTGAATTGGTTTCAGGTGTATCTTAGGCACTGGAAGTTTTAATGATTCCCCTGGTGATTCCAATGTACAAGAACCATCGAAAAACACCGACCTCTATGGTAAAACTCTTGATTTTCTTTCTCTATTTTAACAGGATCTACCACTGCCACATTGACCCCACACCCACAATATCCCATTCATCACCAGAATATCCTCTATTAGATTAGGTTAAATTCACTTCCACCTGAGGATGTCATATTTGTTTTGCTTAGAATATTCTGACACTGACTATCCCTTTCACCTTTTCTCTTCCCTTATATTATAGGTATCTGTTTGGATGACTTATTTAAATGTCACCCCCTCTAAGAGGACATTTTGCCCTATATGTAACCAAGGACTGTTCCCCACTTGCATTGCTTTTCACATCACTTCAAATTGCCTTCTGACATTAATACCTATTAGAAATCCTGGCTCAGTCATGTCTGTCTTGTTTGCTGGCTGACAACCCTCAGTACAAACTGGACAGCAGTGTTGGTTTCATAGTATATATTGATGTCTCCTCTTGCCTGAATGCAAGCTAGGCACACAGGAGTATTTGCTAAGTATTTACTGAATAAATGAAGGAGTGAACAAAATATCACATTAAACAACAATGCATAAAAAATGTCTTCTTGATTATAAATTATTGGCCAATAAATCTCAGAATTTGCTTTATATTATGAAATACATAGAATTCCATTTTACGCAACAGTATTTTTCTTACTTAAGCCTTTCTTTTAGGTTTCTTAAAGCAATAAGTGAAAAACTTTACATCCAAGAATATGCAGCGTATGTGCCTATGACCCAAACAGTTTTCTATCGGAAAATTCAATCAAGACTGCCTTAATCAAGACATAAATCTTTCAGACACACATCACAGACTGTACTACATCAGTCCACAAATGCCTTTTCTTTTTTCTTTTTCCATTTTTTTTTTTTTGCTTTTGCTTCCCCCATCCATTTTGTGATTACAACCTACCAGTAGAAGAGGAACAGCTCTGAACTAGCAAAGAGAAAGCAGTGCCCTGAAAAAGCAGTTTTAAACATGATGAACTTGGTACTTTTCATTTATCTCAGTCTGCATTTTGAACTCTCGTGGGACTACATGAAATGGAATGAAGCAATGCTGATCAATAATTTGAAATTCTGTTGTAAAGAGTATAGTATAAAAGAAACATTAAGAGCTACAGTTCGTCTTTACTCGTCTTTCTCCCAGCAACACCGTTATCTCTCCAAAGCCTATGGAATTTTGATAATGATAACAAAAACTCTTAACCTGTGAACTATATTACATACATTCTCCATTTTTATCCAACCCAGGGTGAGCATACAATAAGAGGTTGAGTTTATTCTAATCAAACTTTTCAGCAACTTCATTAAAGCATTCATTTGAGAGTCATGAAGAATGCTCATTTGGAAGTTGGCTGTATTTGGCAAGAGACTTTAAAATAATGTAAAAATGAAGAAGTTACTTTTCAAACAACTGAGTAGAGTTCTATTATTTAGGAAAATTGAAATAGAAATATTTATTTTTAATTTTGTATTATGTTTGGAAACCTGAAGACTTTAAGAAATGTAAAACTGGTGGAAATTTAAATGGAAGATAGAGATAAAGCACTTTTTAGGAAAAAGCTAGGAATGTGAAAAGAATGATCATAGAGAAAGGATTTTGACAGGTATTTAGTGGTGTGGGGACAGCATGTTAAAATGATTTTTCATGGCCAGGGATTTAGCTCAGTGGTGTAAGCGTCTACCTGGCAAGTGCAAGGTTGTGAGTTCAATCCCTGGTACCAATAAATAAATAAAATAAAATAAAATGATTTTTCATTTTTAGCCACATGTAATCTTCCTCACACAAGTATTGCCAAATTAAATAAGTTAACATACAAGTGCAAGTAATATTATGCTGACATAATATAGGCAATGTTAGTTCATGTTCCTTTTCTCTTGTTCAAGTAATAGCTAATATTTATAACATAAAACTTTCTATCCAACATAGTGGGATCATATAAAATATGCAATACTTTTATGAATTAATTTTTATCTAAAACATAATTATTTTTTCAGTGATCTAGCCTCAAGTAGCATGAAAACTAGAATAGTGAAGTTAGGGATTCTTTGCTACATGAATCCATAACTGTTAGGAATTTTATACATCAATCATTTTCCTTTACCTTACAGACATGTGCTATTTCACAGTCACAAAAGTCCTGTGGACTGTTCTTGTCTGTGTATCTAGTAGTACATAAATGTTACTGGGTTCAAACTTTGGCAGTTGCTGTGAGACCCCTTTTTCTACTCCTGCTGTACTTCCTCCAGATCCTCTCTCGCTTACTGTAGAATATATATATTTAAGTGAGTAGGTTTGTTGTAGTTAATGCATGAAGAACCAAATTAAGAAGGAAGTTAAACCATACTCCAGTGCAGTAGGCTGCCTCCTGTCTCATCATTTTATCTGACCTCTATCAGAGGGACAGTGTCAGACATCTAGACAGAGCCACTATTACTGCTTCTGCAAAACATCTACTGGTTATATTTTAAATTTGACTTTTTATATTACCAGCAACTTTCAAATAATTTTTTGCTGAATGAAAGAGACAGACATGGTAGAAGTCAATAAATTCTCCAGGGAATGGTTGCCCCCAAACAGGAAGTAAAATGACAAATGCCATAAATTCCAAGAAGGGAAGGTTGCTACCACCACAGTGTTATATCCACAGAAGCCTAGTTCAGTTGTCTTCAGAAGGATCAATAAATCTGACAGAGATGCATTTGCCAATTATTCCCAATCAATGTAAGAAAGAACATGTGTTAGAATAGACTAAATAAGCAATCAAAATTTCCTTTTAGACACCAAAATCATGTTTTTTTTTAAATAATTTTTAATCCTCTGTCAGCCTCCCATGTCTTTCATTTGGTTATAAATTAATAAATCTGTACTAAAATTATAACTTTTAAAAATTAACACTCACTTGAGGTCATCTGACCTCTAAATTACAGGCCAACATTCTTAGGCAGAAACAGGTCTTTTCAGGCTATGATTTTTGAAGGTCATAGTATCAGTTTCTTATTAGGACCACAGTCAGTACTCAGTCAGCTTCTTATTTTAGAAGTTAACTCATCATTAAGTTGACTGGGGCTAGTATTTTGTCTTTCTCCCTCTGTCTCTCTCTCTCAGAAATTATGGGAAATAGCTACATTACAAAATGAATATTTTTTCAGTGCATTTTTAAAAACCTATACAAATCCACAGCAGTCATAGTATGTTAGTTTCCTCAAGAGCTATACTCACATCAAATTAATATAGACACAGAATATAATTTAAAATCTAATAGTCATTTATAATTATTGAAATAGCAGTTTACATCTACAACTATGTATGGTATACTTTTGTTTAAAGTTTGTCCATGTTCTATATTATACAAACTTAAAAAGTTTGAATAGATCTTAAAACAGTGATTAAAAACAGTGTGGGTTTGAATCTGAGGGAAAAAAAATAGAATCTGGGTATAATCTTATGAAATGAGTGTCACATTCATGATTTTGTTTTTGTTTTTTGTTTTTGTTTGTTTTTTGCTTGTTGAATTTGGGGCAGTTTGGTGGTTTATGCTTACTGAGTTGAAAATCTGTTAAACTCCAATGCCTGTGTATTTATCTCTATAAATCTGGATAACAATAGTGGTCATCCCTTGGTGGTATTTCATTGGCATCGTGACTTGTCTTAAATTTTATGTCAATATTTATTGTGAACATCACTTGGTCACCTTTTCTCTTTTGCTTCAGTTTAGCAGTTTATACATTTTGAAATAAATTTGTGGGAAAACCATATTTATACATAAAATTCTTTGATTTTAGTTATAAAATGTTTCAGGAAAATTTTCACATTCTTTTTCTCTGTTTACTTTCTGAATATCTGTTCTGTCATTCTGTCACCCAGACATTTAGAAAGGATTCATTCTGTTTGCATACTTTGCTTATGTTCTAGAAGGAGTTAAACACTTATGTATTACATTGCATTTGTTGTGCATCAAGATATTGAAAATGAGGAAGATTTTGCTCTTTGGGATTTGACAATGTTATATAATTTAGAGTATAAAGCAGTTCCAATTGCTAATTTCTTTCTCTTCTGTTCCAATGCTCAATACATAAAACAAAATGAAACAATGCCCCTCCCTCCCAAAACAAAGAGTGCCTTATTGAAATAATACAGGGTGACCTCATTTCTGTTGTTACCTTCAAATTTAGAGATGTCCTTGTTTCCTGTAAAGGAGGGAACTTGATTTCTTGGCTATTTATTTGTCTAATTTTGGAGGATTCTTTAACCTCATTTTGAATTCAGCTAAGGAAGGCAAAATATTTTCTAAGGCTATTTTTATTCTCTTTCTTTGACCCATTATAATAATGTGTCAAACACATGTGATTCTCTTGGCAAAAATTAAGTTAATCAAGACAGTTTAAGGTTTATTTTTGCATAGTAAATGTTAATAATGAACACACATATGTATTCTTTTTTTTTAATTTTATTTAAGCGAAGAAAAACAAAACAAACAAAAACTACAACAACAACAACAAAAAAAACGACATATATAGTAAAAACAACAAGCAAAAGAGACAAGCAAACAACTAGCATAAATACACAACATTGCAGGTTTACAAAA
>RJWM01022853.1:0-32878 GCA_004363535.1 Dasyprocta punctata | reverse complement strand
AACAGTGTGAGCTACTCTGGATGATGGAATTTAGGTGAAATTTTTCCTCCTTCTTTATTTATGCCCTCAAAGGTGAGCCTCATCCAGTGAGATTTTCTATTTGCTCTTGAATTCTATGTCCAGATATTAATAAATGATTTTAGTTAAAAACTCCTATCTTTCCTAAGCTGTAAAATTGGAATTCAGGTTTTTAGCTGTTATGAATTTAGAAGGGAAAAATTTAAACAAAAGTCATGGGAAAACACAATGGGTGACTTGCCTCATGTATTTCAAGACATGAGCAGTTTAATAAGCCAAATTCAGAGTCCTTAGTCTGCCCAAACACATATAGTCTTGTACTGGGAGAGTATGCTCATTGACACAAAAAGATGCCTTTACTTTCTGGTAGTAATTAATGCTATAGTCAGGGTTTTTTGTTTTGTTTTGTTTTTTTAACCTAAAGTTTTCTTTCTATCAGTAGAAGAAATGACTGGATAGCAGATCTAATAATTTTGCTGTGATCTTGCTGACCAGACAAGCTCTTTGGAAGAAGCACGAGTATGAGAAAAAGCAAGGGATACAATGACCTTCACCAACACCTCTGGACACATGCATGAATCTGAAACCTCAGGAGATTGTTTTTCCAGGTGTAAGAGAAGGGCAGAATTTCAATGATCCATTAGTGGCTCATGAAATCAATTCAAAGGGCTGTAACCAGAAATTTTTAAAATAAATAAAATTATTAAAATAAAGTAGGAAATAGAGTGTGGTGTTCACAGTAAGGATGATAAGAAGCACTGTTTTGCAAAACTTTCTGTTGCCTATGTGTATATGTATATACGAAAGGTATTTCTTCCTATAAGTCAGGTCAAAAATTTGAAAAACACATAGAAACATTTAATTCTAATGTTTGTATCACTGTGTCCTAAATAGACTTTCAATGAATATGGATTTTTTTCTCACTTCCTCAGTATCTAATTCCTAACCGGTTATGCCCACAAATCTTCATTTAAAAAGACATAATGGAAATCTAAGTGTATATTCTTAGAAGCCCCAGTATCTGAACAGGGTTGAAAAGTATCTTCCAGTTAGTATTTTTCTTATAACTAAGTGAAGAGGGAAACAGGAGGTCTGTTCCCTGCCCTCCATTTAACTTTGTGCTTCTTCCCTGTTTGATATGCAGTGCTCTGTTCTGTGTGATGTTTCTAAATCTGAAAATATTGACATTAGTCTTCCAGTTTAAAAATGAAGCAGCTAAGGTCTATAGAAACAAAACATCTGACTCTTCACTGCTGTACTTGGAAACCAGTTGCTTTAGCCCATGACTCATTTTCTGACCACCATGTGTATTCATTATAAATTTATGTTATATGGGTAGGGATTGCCATTGGTCTAGGACCCAACAAAAGAAACACAATAATGCTTATCAGCCTACAGAGACAGATTAATCAATTAGTAAGCCTTAGTCACCAGCTGAGAGTTTATGATATAAATTGTCCCTGTTCTTTTTTAGAATTACTATTATAATAGTAACTCCACCTTATCATTCTTGTAAATGTGAACGTAACATAGTAAATGACAAAATTTATAATATCTGTTAATTTTAACCTGTTTTTTTCCTCTCCTTTATTTCCTAATTAATCTCTCTCTTTAGGAAATTGATACACACTTGATATTCTGGGAGTAGAATTTGAGGGAAAACTCCTTTTTTCAAGCTAAGAAACAAAATGCTAGTGGTAAGAAAATGGAATTTATAAACTCCCAGAGAAAATTAAGAAAATCCTATAGCTTAAGAATAAACAAATCCCAGAGCAGAAGCAAATCCCAGAGCATAAGAATAACTAAAGAAAACCTACTTACATCAATAAGCAAAAATAAGTGCATACTAGCATAGGTTATTTTGGGGGGGGTGTTATTGTTGTTTTGTTGTTTGTTTTTGTTTTTGTTGCTGTTTTTGGTATCTGGACTCAAACTCAGGACCTTGCACTTTCCAGGCATGTGTTTATACTGCTGAGCTTTATCCCTGGCCCGATAGGTGCATACTAATTTTATTTTATTTTATTTTTTTTGCGGCACCGAGGATTGAACTCTCAACCTCGTGCCTGCCTGACAGGCGTGTAAGCTGCTGAGCCAAACTCCCGGCCCTGGTTTTTTGAGGCAGGGTCGCACTGTGTAGCCCAAGCCGGCCTTGAACTCACAATGCTCCTACTACCTCAGCTTCCAGAGTGCTGGGATTAAAGGCGTGCGTCACCATGCCCAGCTGGTGCATACTAATTTTAGAAGTTGAGAAAGAACAGATTTAGAATGAAGGAACACAAATTTATTTGGGTTATCTGTTTATCAGTCAATGAAGAAAAGGTTCTTATTTTATAAAGAATCTATTCTCTCATTGAAATTTCTTCATATAGTTATATACATTTTTTATTTTATTTATTTATATCATTCCACAGTCAAAAAATGACTTTAGTTGGGATATTTTGGAAAAGTGTACAGAAATGGCTGATATATGACTATGATTGCATGTTAAGGAGCAAATGTTAATAGTAATATGAAGATTATTCAAGTAAAATAATATATTTTCAATATTGTCTATAGAAACAGCACATCCCTGGAAACTTTTAAGGTACACCAAACAAGTGTTAGTTGTTCTGTATAAAACAGCACAACTTGTTTTTTAAAAAATGGTCATACTTACCATGGTGAACAGTGAAGAATATTTTGCTTATTTAATAGAACAAGCCCAATCAGGAAAACCACTGGCCTTATATAAAGGAACACCACAGTAATAATGTTCACCACCAAAACTGAAATAATTATATCTGATGTGCATGTTGTACATTCTCTGTTTCTATGTGGACAGATCTTTTAATGATATCACCCACAAACACACACACCTATGTCCATAAACATAGTACTTTTCCATGTAAAGTCTAATACATGTGTCTACTCTAAAGACTAGATTTGAGTCAAAAGAAGCACAATCTTTTTTATTTCAGATCTGATGGGTTGAAAGTGACTGAGATTTGAGACGGGCAGCTGCATCTACTCTTATAGAACAGCTCAATAGGGAAACCTCATGCTGACTGGAAATTTTCCGGATGACTTAAATTCCCATGCTGGAATAAGCAGAGCAAAAGATCAAGAAAAACAGATAATAAAAATCTGGCTCTTGGCATTTTTGGTGATTCTGAGTACCAACTCACTTTAAATGGTAGAGGTCAATGCTGTAATAAAAAATTACAAACTCTACAGCAAGATAGCCTTATTTTTGTTTTATATGTGATGCTGTATATGAAGCATTCCTTACAAATATATACTTTCAAATTCATCAGTTCACTCAAAGTTCCCTGATTTTAATATAGCCCACGAGAAAACCAAACCTCTAAATGTAGAAGTGACTTGCCCAACAACACAAATGTGTCTTACCTGTAAGCCACTGCAAATTCCTCCCTCTAGAGAAAACTTTGCAGCCTCCCTTGTAACATCTTGTTTCCCCACCTACATAATTCTCAAGGGGAAACAGAGGGACAATGAAAGTAATGTATCCTATAGTTCTCAGCAGCTGTGACTACAGGCCCTTCTACAGGCCTCTGACTACTGTATTGCCTTCCAAGACATCCTGCCTCTGGGAGGTTTAAAGTGCAGCATCACCTGTCTTCTAATTTTTCAGGGAAATGATAATCTACATGTTTTTCTTTCACTGGCAAATTCCACATGCATAAAAAATATCCACGTGATGAAAAACTTTCCTATCAGTTGCACCTGGGTAGCCCAAGAACCAATCTTGGTTTACATGAAAGCCAGCAAAAAGCTAGCTGCAGATTCCCCAAGAATCCTTTTCATAAAGTCTTCATAACATTCAAAGGGTAGCTGTAGAGGGACATTTCTACTCTGAATTCTTATCAATATTCCTCTCTAAATACTACTGGTATTTGGAAAGTAGAAAAGTCACTTTGGGATAAACTTCAATGGTGCATCATCTCCTGTCTCTAGTGGTCCTAGGTTGAGTCAAGGCCTGCAAGGAGTTGATTCCTGCAATCACTTTGTGTTGAATTAGTGAAAGTTCCAGGTCAACCAGGAGTTCTCAAGTCATAATGTTACATGGTTGCACATCTTTAGCAAAGTAAAACTGGGAACTGAGAGGACCAAAAAAAAAAAGGAAAATAACATAGCTGATTCGAGTCTACAAATTTATTAAGGATTATGGTAACTTCCTTTTAAATAAGAGCAGGGTTACAGAAGGGGATAGGGATAAGTCCCTGAGAGGTCTCTGTGCCAGAAAAGGGATGATTAAATTAGAAATTCCCACCATAATGGTATTACTGTCTCCTTAGCCCTTGAGGCAAAATCAACAGCAGAGTTACAAATTCTTAATTGCTAATCTAGGCTCACTTGAAGTCATCAAACTGAGTAAACACAGTAAGGTGGCATCTCTATCTCTCTGAGTTGGCAGGATGATAATCTTCGCACATTTTTTCTTCTTTCTCCATGTGGGCTACAAACTCACTAAAGGCAGACCCTATGTACGTTTTACCACATTTTACAAAGTTTCAAAATATATGTTCTTTGAATAAATAATTAAAAAGAGCACTTTGGTGCTTGTTTTGGCAGCACACATACTAAAAAGAGCAGTTTCCATCCATATTTCTCCTCTGGTATCAACTGAAAGGTGCATACGTGTTAAGCATTTGCAAAGGCAATTTCCTTGCTTCTAAATTACATTCAAACAGCTCTCTCCCTACTCCTCACACACATTAATTTTAAACTAGTACAATCTGCCACAATTTTAAAAGAAAAACTTCACCAGCAGATGACACATTTTTCTAGATTTCCCTTGACATGTTTTAGTTTCCTAATAGTGAAACATTTTAAGGAAGTGAATTTCAATTTGTAATCTATTATTTTATGTTGTAAACAAATGCTATCAGATAGTTGATTTTATATGTCAATTTGGCTAGGCTATAGTACCCAGATATTTGGTCAAATACCAGTCTAGTGTGTTACCGTGAAAGTGTTTTTTAGCGGAGATACTCTTTAAACCATTAGACCTACAGTAAAGCTGACTACACTCTATAATATAGTCTGGTCTCATCCAATCAGCTGAAGGCCTTATGAGAAAACAGCCAGAGGTCCTCAGGGTAAGTGAAAATTCTGATCACAGACTGTCCTCAGATTCAAGTTGCAGCAACAGCTTATACTAGGTCTCTAGCTTGCCTGTCTGCCTTTTGAACTTAGGACTTGCCTGCTACCCCCACAATCACATAAACCAAGTGTTTAAATGAATCTCTGTCGCTCTTGTGAATATTTATTTATTTATTTATTTATTTAAATCTTTCCATGATTCTGGTTGCAAACCAAGAATTAAATTTCCCCACAAGGTCAGCATCAAGCCTAACCATTGAATTTGATTTGGTTCTTGTCCAATTCAGTTTGTGACAAAATCATGGAAAGAATTAAGTTTGCAAACTAAGTTACCACTATATAATGTATATATAATATAAATAATATATTATATATATATTATGTGTGTAGCATATATTATATATTTTATATGCATGTTATATTATATGTGTGTGTATGTGAGTATTCTCCTCAATGTATACATACATATACAGATGTACACATCCTATTTTCTAAAGAATGCTGTTTTAAATAAAGTCTAGTAAAATTAGAAATGTAAAATCATATAGATAGATCAACTGCTAAATCTATATCTAATACTAGATATGTCAGATATTACAAACTATTAAACACAAAGATTTCATTCCTTTGAACCAAAAGAATAGTAAAATGATTATATTGATTTAAATTATCAAAATTTTTGTACTTTATGTGTGGTAGTATATAGATTTGAGGTTCAATTATCTCTTTCAAAGAGTTATTCCAAAACTGTAGAACTCAGAAAAGTGTAGTATACTTCAAGTTTTTTTAGATTATAAAAACAAGTAAGAAAAACAGTATTTAGACTAATGGTATCTTTTTCCTATTCAAAAGAAAAAACTCAATGAACATGGCTGCCAGCATTCACAGTCAGTTCCCTCAATGAGATAAAAGAAATTAATGTTCTTTCCCGGAAATGAAGGAAAAATGACTCTTATAAACCAACTACATTAACTTGTAAAAATAAACATAAAAAGAAAGGACACGAAATAATATACTAATATGGGGCATGAAACTGGATTCATAAAGTCTATTTTTCTGATCGTGTTTTAAATTATAAGAGGCAATAATAAACAAAAACACTATCAACATGAGGATTTACTAAATGTGTCTTAAAAATCCGGGTACTGTATCTGTACCACTATGAAATTAGTACTCAAAGATCTTCATGAAGGTAAAGCACTTATGCAATGGCTAGCAACTTGTACATCACATCCTGTTATCACTCTTATCACTTTATGATAGCTTGTGTTTTTGTTTTAGAAGACTTGCTTGTCAATATACTTTCTTTAGGTTATCACTTTGAGAAATGAGCAATTTGGCTTTGCTTTTATGTATGATATATTCTTCAAAAGGCACTTCAGTTCTGCTTCAATCAAGGCCCTCTCAAATAACAGAACCTAATAGATATGCTAGTTTTGAACAGAAATCAGCATGTATCCAGAGTTACTAATTTACTAATATATTAAGGTAGAAATCTGCCCTAAAAACAATATAGCACAAAAATTAATAAGGTGTTAAAAATGACTGAATTATTGGGATGGCTGCACTGACTTACATATCGTGTTTCAGCAGTTTTAAGAATGAAAGTAATAACCGTAACACATTTTGACACATTAGATTTCCTTTTAAAGCAACTGGGAGCTTGCAGATGGAACACACAAACAGTATAAGCCTGAACTGACTCTGAGAAACAATGAGACCCTGCTGAGAAAAGAGTTTGATGCAAGGAGGACACAATAAATCATTATCCCTGCTTAGTCAAATTCCAAGTAGTATTCATATTCGAAGTATAATAATTAGCACTTCATGGGATTTCACACAAGTGTTTTGGCTAAAGAAAAGTCTCTACTTTGGGTTCTTTCATTCCAATACAAACACAATATATAGTTTTAATACATTAAATGCCTCATGGGATACTTCAGCCATAAGCACGATCTCTGACACAAATATAATCTTTCTTTTGCACAGATTATGCACATGCTGATCAACCAGGGAAGGAACATCTTAGAAGTATCCATTCCCCTTAGTTAGACAATAGCATACACATGGTTGTGACATCCAGTACTGGCTATCTACTCACATGGCCTTGGTCATCCAGTTCATTATTGGTGAGCTTCAGCTTGTCAAAGCTGATCACTTGTCTCATCCAAGTCTCCCCAGAGGCAGGCGAGTCTGGATGAATATACACCCGGGGTGGCACAGGGGAGTCAGCATTACCTGCCACCATCCATTTAGAGCTGTGGTAAACATACCTAGAAGGCAAAGACAAGGAGGCCCTCAGGAGCTGGACTACTTGTTTCTCGGTACTTCCAATTTGGCAGAATCAAGAAAAAATGTGTACTCTTCTTTCTATGATCTAAAATAAATTGATTGCTTCCTTATACCCAAAATAAATCTTCAAGTAGTTTTCAAAAACTTTCTGAAGCAGTAGGAGTAACAACTCAGAGTAAGTAGTACATGCAGGGCTTAGTGAAAAATATGCGCACAACTGTAAATGCAAATGCAGTACCTTAATTCTAACAAATAATTTAGCTACATTAGACATGCTGTCGTTTGCTATTTTTCACCTGAATATTCAATGGACGTGAAGTTGCCAAATTCACCTTTAGGTAAGTATCAAAATACTTGAAAGTCATATCTTAAAATATCCCACTTCCTGAAAGATCACTTGGCATTTTAGGTTATATACAGGCTGATGAGACAGATAGTAGAAAGGCAAGAAGAAATTGCCATATTTTGAGAGAAAACAAGTTTTACCTATTATCATTTAGAATTGTATTTTTCTAATGCTATGACATTATAAGATGAAGATGAAATATTCAGTTTAATGTAAAATTTTTGAGTAATTATAAAATGTAAGACTTTATTCATCCCCTATATTTCTTACACCAAATATTACACCAAGTAGTTTTCAAATACCACTAATCAAGATACAAATCACACTTTGAAAATAATGGTCTAATTAATATTACTTTCCTAATTAGAGACAAAATATCCTTGTTTATATATATATATATATGTGTGTGTGTGTGTGTGTGTTTATATGTGAAAATATGTTGATTCAGAAAGAACAATACATTAAGTGACAATATCTCAAAGCGTAATACAGACTATCGTTTACTGTTACTTTAAAATAAACTAAAAGCTAAAAACTGTAGGATCAATGAAGAAAAGAATATAAAATAAAATTATATAGCCTTAGAAGCTTCTGCTACATGTATATTAAAATACATCATAAAATTTATAGTAAGTTTGCAAATAGTGTCAGAAAATTCTACCTGTATAATATGTAAATTTCTTTTGAAAAGAGGAGATAAGAGGGTAGGATGAAAAGAGGAAGTGAAAAGGATGCAGATGTGATATGTGTATGTGCCAATTCACACTGAATGTACTTATTATGTAACATAAACATATGCTAATAAAACTTTTTTAAAAAAATAAAACAGTATAAAATATTTTCACAACATCTTTGATGTGGCTCTTTATTTCACTGAAGGTCACGTATCTTTTTTTTTTTTTTTTGGTACTAGGGATCAAACTCATGACCTCATACTTGCCAGGCAGGCACTTACACCACTGAGCTAAATCCCGGGCCCCTGTGTCACATATCTTATTCTCTTTTGAGCTTGATATGTTTTTTCTCTCTTTTTTCTTTTTCTTTCTTTCTTTCTTTTTTTTTTATATGCTCATTTCTTTACAGTAAATCCTTTCCTTGGGGGAAAAATACATAAGCACAAAATTAAGAGTAATTCTTAAAAACCTTCCTTCAAATGGCATGGTGCAATTTTAATAAATAAATTCCTAAGTGTAGACTCTTGTGATTATTAATTTTACATTTTAGTGGCAATCATTTTTACCTCGACCAAATACCACCATGATGCAGAAAATAAGCCAAATTTTTTCTAATACTGCTGAAAAAGTTGGAAAATAAAATGAAAATCTTAGAAATTCAAGAAAAAACTTCACTGTACCTATGAATTGAGTTGCTTCCCAGTAGTTATATATTCTATCAAAACCTTTCAAACTTATGCATAATAAATAGTTCACACCACATGCACTAAGCAAATAAATGCTACATGTTACACATTCTTTGTAAAACATTCTAAATACCACCACTAAAAACAAATTTCTTTTCACTAAACAATGTACATGAAAGCAAATTTATATTTAACAGTTTGATCTTTTAAAATCTACCATTTTAATACTAGTATGAGAAGTTTCCCTTGTAAGAGTAAATAAACATCAGTTAACTAAAATAAAACATCGAAAATATATGGAAGAGTTTCGGAGGAAGAAATAGGGTACAAACAGAAGAAAAATGATAATATCTAAGCTCATCATCTTCTTTAGCATTAAACTCAAATTAGAATATGAGTTTTAAATCAAGTGTATTTCAAGAATGAACTTCTATGTCTTCTAGCTTCTGTTATTCAGTAGCCAATTTTAGTAAAATGTCCTCTTGGCTCAAGTAACAAAATTTACACACAAAAACATAAAACTTCCTTTCAGTTATTCATTTTGTAGTATTTCATGTCTTTATTCAAATTAAAATCTGTATACTTTTGACACCATATATCTATTTTGCAAAAACTCCCTAAATTTTAAAGTGCTAAAATCCAAATTCAATTTCATTTAAAAACTACTAGACACTCTATTTTAAAAATGAGACAAATTTAAAACAGCATCCATCTTCTGATCCCCCAGACATTTGAAACTTCCTTTATAAAATGTTAGTACTTATTTTTTAAAAAATGCTAGTTTTTTTAATTTTTCAGAAAAATAAGAAACTTCGTCACTGAAAATTTTTTATTCGCCTTCTTGGCTTGAAACTGAAGACAAGCCTATGTATCTTTTCACAGATTACTTGATATTTAGGTAAATATATTCTCTCTTAAAATCCAAATACAATGAAGACTTTAAACAATAATTGCTAACTACCAACCAAAAACAACCAAAAGTTAACAATTAATTACCAGTTTGCAGATGTCTTATATCACAGTGAATTGTGAGATTTTATTTATCTTACTTGTAGAAAACCTTACATAATTTTCTCAAAGGGAAAAAGTCTAAAACATTTATGATTTTGAATGTAACAAGATAAAGCAAGTTAATATGAAGATCAAAAAAGTCATAAAGAAAACATAACATTTCATTTATCATAATGTGTATGTACAAACTGTATAGCAAATCCTCTGAAGTTTCTAATTGAAATGTGAATCTATATGAAAGATATACTTAGCAATACCAAATTGATCCCTATTAAGAACCCAATCAACGAAGACATTTCTTTTTCTATTAAAAGCCAAACAGAAATTCTGGTTCCACATTTTATTGCAAGAGAAAGTACCATCTGGGTGTTAGAACCCATGGGCATTGGATAATGGGTCTGGCAATTCTATAGATTTTTATAAACACAAGTCACAGATCAAATGGGTATTCTTGGCAAACTCTAAATGCTTTCTGAGGTCCTACATCCAATCCCTGTACCTGTATCTTTTGTTGTCCACTGGTACAATATCCATGGCAATGTAGTATTGTTGGTGAGGATCTAATCCGGAGATCTTCACTCTCATTGCAGGAAACATGCGTCTATTTATGAAGGAGAGGAGACAGAGCATTTGGGTTTTGTTTTTGATTCTGATAAGAACTGAAAATGAATAAACCTCTCTAATCTACATTTTTAATATGATCTAATTTACAGCATTAACTTTGGAAAAGTGTCACAGCATAGAACATATCCAAACCAAGGTTTTAAAAATATAATTTGTTGTACCCTATGTACATATGTTCCGTGTTTGTTGAATTGTCAGTGTAGCTAAAAATGAAAGAATTGTCTGAGGGAGTAGTGGGACTGAAGAAAGCACTTTACTTTCTAAATAAAATCAGTGCGTATAGTTACCCTTCACAATACAAATAATAAAATTGAATAAATGATAGAAATAGAAATTTCAAATTTCTAAAAATGTCATAAAATATAATATGAAATTTTAAGAGGGTTATAAAAAACCACAAGGAGCCAATGTGCCATGTTATAACCGAACAATATGTTCTTTATTGAAACAGGACTTCCTGTCTGCTGAATGGTAAAGGTGAAGTGCAAAAGTTGCTCTAAATTTGAAAGGTATAGTAAAACTTCTTTATTGAATACAGAAACTAAACACAATGTATATTACCAAATGATTGCTTTCTCCATCATACTTTGAAAATGTTTTCTCCCAAAACCACACTTACTCAAATATTTGCTAATGAAAATCTCCATTTCTCTTCGCTTCTGAGATATACAGCAAAGGATATGCAAAACTAGATGCACCTATCCTTTAAAAAGGGCACAGCAGCAAGGGACATAACAGTGAGTAATTATGTATAAAAAACAAATGTGGACATTTATTCTGTAAAAAAAAATTCACCTTTGACTTATGTCTAGGACTGTGCCTGTTAATCTAAATTTTGCTAATTTAACTTTATAGCACAAACTTAAGTACTGTTATTTACCATTTTTTTCTATAAGAATAATGCTATTAAAGACCACTTCCAGAGGATGGAAAGTCCATTATTCCTAACTAAGCATAAGAACAGTTTTAATATGGTGCTTGCTGTTTAGTATTATTTCAGTGCACCTGTAAGATAAAGAGTAAAGATCTTTAACTACATCTTTTATAACATGATTGTCGCTTTATGTTGTTGAAAACCAAATTTGAATCATTAATAAAAGTTCTGCGAAAATGCAGAAGGTAGCATGTGGACTCAATAAAATCTTTTTGTAATTTGTAATAAGTTTGGATACTTTTATGCTATCCAGGTTTTTGCCATGTGTACTCCCTGAAAGAATCGTGTGTCCTTTTTAAAGTTTTTCTTAAGGATATTATTCATAGATTTTATTGCACTAAATGAACTGACAATTTTAAAGTACAAATGTCTCTGCGGCTAATTCAAGTTAATATGATCTACCAACAAATCCATTTATTTTACTAACTGGTTATGCAAATTTCATACTTAAAAAAAAGATAACTTCTTACATTTATATTTAGTATTCTTTTGCAATTTAAACTAATGTCCTGGAATTTCACTTGGAAATATACTGAACCATGCAACCGGATCTACAAACAGGATTTTTAGAAATCAGAATAATTACTCTTACAGCTACATATAATTAAACGTATTATGAACGATTATAGTGAGTTTTAATCCTAGTCTAATCTCAAAATAATACAACACATCGTGTTCTTATAGTGCCAGGAAATCTTCTGATAAAAGAACCAACCTGGAAGTTTAAATCTAAAAAAGTAAATTATAGTTTGCCATGTAGTAAACAGTTTTTAAAAAGAAAAAAGAAAAGGCGGGGTTATAGTCTCTGGCCCCAGAATTGATAACTAGAATCTAAATAAATGCCTGCATGGACATAAATATAACCTCGAATCCATAACTACTCTCCACTCCGAACATCGTCCTTGATAGCTATAGCATAGGCGACTACCGCAACTTCTCCCAAATCAACAAGGGGGCCACATCACCTACTGCACCGTGGCCCACTGAGGCAAAGCCAGCCTGAAAGTGAGGCACGACCGGCGATGTGTCCGGTCTGTCAGAAAGTGCTCCCCACGCTGTAGAGCGTTCTCCCAACCGTAGCGGGAGGCCAGAGCCGGCCGTGGGGGTTCCGCTGCAGCTCGCCCCTTACCTGCCCGCCTTGGTGATGATCATCTCAGTGCCGATCTCATGAAAACGCTTCCAGAGCTCCGCTCCTTGCAGATCTACCCGCGGCGCCTGCGGCGAGGTTATCGGGGTCCCGGGCCGGGCCAAGGCGGGCGCGGGGGACCCCTTCGGGGAGCCTCCGGGGGACTCCAGCGGGGAAGCGCCCTGCAGGAAACCATCCTCACAGCTGCCTGGACAGCAAAAGGCAGAAAGGGGACCCACTGAGAGCTCCCGAGGAGAGGCAGGCGGCCAGCCCGGGAGCAAAACGCTCTGGTGTCTTCGGGCCCTTGCGACAAACAGGCGCTCGGCAAGGCCTGCCGGGCTCCCAAGTCCGGGGCCCGGGAGTGGCGCGCAGGCCGCGTCCCCCCACCCGCCGGGTCTCACGAGGTCCAGGCCCAAATAGCTTCGCGCCGCCACGGGGCCCTGCGACTTGACTGGGACGGACTCCGAGACGGGTTCCCGAGTGCAGAGTTCCCAGTTCAGACCGCGTTACACCCGTGCCCCGGAGCTCAGGCAGCCACCGCGGCAGGGCTCGACAGGACCCCGGAGCGCCTCGCTTCGAGCCGGCTGGGAGCATCTTCTGGACCCCTCTCTGCTGAGCCCGCGGCGGCCGAGCTTCAGGCCGGCAGCGCAGCACCCGGGCGAGCGCTAAAAGCCAGCCCGCGGCCGCCGTCCGCCTCAGCCGGAAAAGTCCGAAGGGAAGGGCCGGGAACCGTTCCGCTAACCCCCGGGATACCACGTTTGCAAGTACGCCGCCCTCTTCCTGGTTTGCACAAACGGTTTAGGGCATTCGTTCCGGTTTCGGGGGGTGGGGTGGCGGTCATGCCTTCTTTCTACACCCCCCACCCCCACCACCGCCCTAGGCTTTTAAAAGTTGGGAAAGGAAAAGGAGCACCCATTGGCTGGAACCCCAAGGGAGGCAGACGCGGAAAGCACGGACCCGCACCGCCTGTCCCCACAAACGGCCGAGGGGTGCCGAGTGGGTGGCAGCAGCCTGCCATGACCGTGAGGGCCGTGACCCGGGCGCAGTGACACCGAGAGCCAAGGCACTCACGGCCGCCTCACCTCGGCCGCCCTCAGGCCCCGCGCGCGCGCGCACGCCCAGACTCACAGAAGTTCAGGCTTGCGGCGGGACCGACACGGGAAGGGGTCACCCCAGGAAGAAGCTGGGCGGGAAGGGACCGACTCACCCGCGGCTCCGCGGGAGCCACAGCTGCGCTCCAGGTCTGCGCAGCCCCGTGCCGGGGGCGGGGGCGGGGGCGCGGAGCCTTCGTCTCCCTCCGAGGAGCCCTTTTCCGCGGCGCCGCCCCGGCTGCATCCTCCGTCGTCCGCGGCCCCGGCGGCCTCTTCGGCGCCCAGCTTTCTCCTCTTCTTTTGAAGCTGTTGCTGCTTCTCGGCGCCGATCAGCGCCTCCACGGAGAAGGCGTGCGCCTTGAGGCTGAGCATGCTGCACGGCGAGCCCCTCCGCTTCTCGGCCATCCCCGCCGCCCGCCGCCCGCCCGCCCCTCTCTCATATACTCTCACGCGGGCACACGCACTCGCTTTCCTTCAAAGCCCTGCCCCAAAACTGAACAGTTCTCGGTGTCTCCGAGATCTGTCCCCTTCCCTGCAGCGGGCAAAAATCAAATTTGGCGTTTCCTCTTTCTCGCTTGGGGTGGGATCCAAGGAACTGGCGACGACGCGAGCGCCAAGTTTCCTTCCCTCGGTCTCTCTCGCGCTCTCCCTCTCTCTCTCTTTTTCTCTCCCTCTCACTGATACACTCCTTTGCTCCCACCCCCTCCACCTCCTCCTGCTGCTCCAAGATCTGCCTCGACTGATGCGCCAGAGAGGACTAACATGGGTAAAAAAACACTCTGCGGACACAAATTAGGGATTGTAATTGAAATTTGTTGCCTTGATCTGTCAGCACTTCGAGGCAGGAGAGCGGTGGGAAGAACTTGCTCATTAGCGTCAATAAAGCGGCGGGGGGCGGAGCCCAGGGTTGTGTCAATCAGCGAGAAGAATGGCCAATCAGAAGGCGCCAATTCTGCGCAGCCCTTGCCCACTTCCTTACAAGGTCTCAAAAGACTCAGACTGAAAAGCGCCGCCATCTGGCTTGTATGTGCCAGCCCGCGTTCGCAGACGTAGGGGTCTCGCTCCTAAACCCAATCCAGCCCCTGAGTCTCCGACTTTTCTCCCCAGAATCTGAAAAGGTGGAGGCTCCTGGCGTTAAACGGAGAAACTCTCAAAGCGCATCAAGAATCTGTCAAGGAATCTTAAATCCCCGTTCCACATCCTAGTCATTTAACCGTTACTACAACTCAGAACGTTTGGCAAGTCACCATGTCCTGTTGGTCATTTCTCATTTAAACATTACCACGTTTAGTAGCACCCATTCTGCGTGGAGCGCGGCACTAGGCTTAAATTTTACTCACTGAGTATTTCTCAGGGGAGATGTGCTTAAAAATATTAAAATCCTTTATATTTAAGGATAAAATGTTACATTATCGCTCAGTGCCTCATGACTTGCCGGGAAAAGCACACCCTTTCTGGAGATTCCCTTTTCTTTCGGAGTGGTAGATATTTTGACAAATAAGTCACAGGATTTTAATTCTGTATGTCGTCGGAGATATAGATTTAACTCTAACACCCCTTAAAACTTTTCAAAGCATAGTTTTAAGACACAATTGCAGTTTAAATTTTTTTCTCTGCAACTTAAAATAACTTCATATTCTTCTGATTTAACAATGTACCACTTTTTTCTCAGGTATTTAGAGTCAATGTGTTTCTGTATATTCAAAATGAAACAGCAACTCAAACTGAGTTGCAGTTTCAACTCAGATTTTTGTTAGAATTAACAAAAATTGTATGGTTTAAATAGAATAAATAAAATAGAAAAGTAGTAAATAGAATAAAATTCATGCTGAATGTTAGTCTTTGGTATAACATACACGACAAATGATTGGTTTGCTTTGGTTTTCTGCATTGTTTAATTTTTGCAACTTCTCGCTGCCTGTTTCTTCTGACTTATCTATAAGCTTTCTGTAGAGTGCTTCTGGAAGCAGCTTGGCTTCTTGAACCAATCCCTTTCTGTAGCTCAGGGTACGCGCAGTTCAAGCCTGGACAGCACCACATCAGTGGGAACCTAGCAGGCGATGCCCAGAGGCACGTGCTGGCCGCCCCGAAGGGCCGGCCGCCTCAGGATCTTAAAGAGCTAGGAATAACGCTGCCGAGGCCTCTTTTAAATACTGGAGAAAGGCGTCCAGCTGGAAGCAGTTGTTTTACATTTACTAAAGAAAGACATTGCCTGTTCTGGAGCACTTGGGAGACACAAGTTCAAGCAGTGTCTCAGGCAGATACTACATTAAAAAAAAATGTACAAATTCTGTTTCTGAAGTTTGACTCTGCAGGGAGTGAACGCAACCTGCAGAAACTGGGGTGTGGGCTGGAGGTTGGTAAGATAATATGAAAGGCAGAGGAGAGACTGGAGACTGTGCCTTGAAGCTCCCCGCGGCAAGGGCTGGTGATGCTCGCTGAAGCCCGCTTTGGCTGCCTGCGTGGACAGAGTACCCAGCCCTAGACTCCTGCTCTCGGCCACCGGAGGAGAAGAGACCACTCTCTCCTCCCAAGTCTCCTTGCAGACTCAAAGCCTTGGAGGCACTGCGGCCTACGGGTGGAGTCGCTTGGAACCTTTTCCCCTATGTAGGGCCGGGAGCCTGGCAGAGGGGAGCGACTGGTTCCGGAAAAAAAGCCAGAGGCAAACGCGATTTCCAGAGCAAGCCTCCTTCGAAGTCCAGATCTCGTCCTTTTTGATGCCCGGAGTTCAAACTGATTTCCGATTTTTGAGCAGACTTGCAGAGGACTCCCTGGGTCGGTCCACCCCAATCCCTCTTTTCCTCTACCATTTCCTCTGCCTTTATCACGGCCAGCCAGCAGGACTCGTGGACACCCGGAGACTTGAGTCCCCTTAAGAACAACCCCGAAAACCGGGTTTTACCCACATCCACGATGTCAGAGCCCTTAAAAATAAGTAACGGAGGTAGGGCAGGACCCGACTTTAACTCCCTAAATACTGCTCCAAGCTGGGTTTGGGGAACTTAACGGTAGGGCTGCGCCGCCACTCGCCTCCTTAAACTCGCGTGGAATCCGGCTGAAGCTCCCGGACGGGGCAGGACCTGTCACCTCGTGACGCAGTGGGTCGCAGACTGCGGTTCACCCTGGCCTTGAACCTTAGATAAAAAGCAGCAAGGAACCTCTCTCCTGGGCACGAGAGGGAAGCAAATCCTAAATTGGCCGCGCGGAATCTCAGCCTTGGAATTGACAGGCCGGCGCGCTAGCTAGAAGGCCTCCTTTCCTGTTACTGCGCGCGTTAGGACAGTGCAGTCAAGGGAGCAAAGAAAGCGGGACAGGACGAATACTCGCTAAGGGAAACATGTCCGTATAAACAAACGTGCGCGCCCGTGAGGGAGCCGGTGTGCTCCTGTGGTTGTGTGCGTGTGCACCTGCGCATATTACACATAGGAGAGCGTTGGTGTATCAAAGAACGTGTGCCTCCGATCATTTTAGGAAAGAAAATGTCTTGCCGGTAGGAGTGACATTAAGAAAAATAATTAAAACAAATTAGCTGTCAGACCTTTTGCAAGACCAGCCGGAATCTATTTAAAGAAAAAGTCGCTCAGAGAAATGAGTCAGTCTCAGAGGGTTGTGGAGAGAGGGAGAAACAAAAGAGCCTGGCGTTCAGATCTGGGACTATGGTACACAGTAGAATCCACTTCCCAGGGAAGATCAACACTAATGCGGGGGTTGGACTTTTAAAAAGCATATTTGATCTCTTTTTTATTTTTCTTCTTGCAGTTTAAAATTGGGCAGTTCTGAAATACTCTTTAAAAAAGAAAAAATAAACCTCATGTTATTTTGACTAACACCATGCCTTTTAGTCCGGAGCCCATTTGCACAGCACAGAACTCTGTGTGTTTGTGCGTGTGCGTGTGTGTGTTTGTGCAGCTAATTCATTTTATCTAACATAAATACTTGTGTTTATTTATTTATTTTGTCTTTTTGAGACAGGGTCTCGCTCTGCAATTCAGGCTTGAATTCACTTTGTAGCCCAGGTTGGCCTCGAACTCACAGAGATGCTCCTGCATCAGCCTCTTGAGTGCTGGGATTAGAGGCATGTGCCGCCATGCCTGGCCCTGAATTTATTTTAAAGTGTTTATTTTTATTTTTAAAGTTAAAAGCTCCATGCCTCAGGATTTCATTCTGTAAATAGATGTTTTTCTTTTCTCTTTGAAACTCACAACCACTTTAAGAATTTTTAACCAGTATGTTTGATTTCCTGGATTGGAGACCTAACCCATGGAGGTGATCATTGACATATAAGAGCATTTGTTTTGGTTCCTGAATTTGGGGAGCATCTGGTGGTCCCTGAGTTTGCAAACAGGATTCATACTCCCTTCTTGTACATAAAAAGATTAACTTAAGTAGAAATACAGAAACAGGTATGAGAGTGGGGATGAGCAACCCAGGGCTGAAACCAAGCACCAAGAAGGACGCGTGTGTGGTTATTACTGTATAGTTTAATGTGAGGAGACCTATCTAATTGGGAACTGTGGACATGGAAAACCTCACTGCCATTGGCAGCACGGCAAATCAGAGCTGAGACTATCTCTCTGCCTTTCCTGCTTCTACCTTTCTTCTTTACATACACTCTCCTTGCCTCTCTCTCTCACCTGAGTTAATGAAAATAATAAATTATAACCTATATAAATTTACAAGGCCCAGGGAGTAAATTCAGGCAGACAGGGTCCCATGACTGTGCTCTAGCGGACCTTCCTCCATACCAGGTCTTGAACTGCAGCTGCAAACCCAGACCCGGAGGAGAAAGTAATTCAGAGCAGCAATTCCTCTGCTAGCTTTGGTCGATGCTTTGCACAGAGGCATCAACTCCCCACGTTTTGTGTTTTTCAAGCTTTTATTTCAACAACTGCCTCTTCTCTATCCTGATTAGCTGAGTCAGTAGGAGGCCTGCTAATCAAAGAAGGTTCTGTAAGGCTCCTCAAGTGCAGAGACTTGTTTCGGTGTCCGCAGTTTCTCCTCTAACAATGATTTTTTAATCACAGCTGTTTTCTCCTTGGGACTCAGGAGAGGCTCAAAGTTTTGGGAAACAGAAATAAGTATGTACTTGGAGCACAAACTGAGTTCACTCCTCCCTCCTCCAAACCCCAAATTTTTCTGCTCAGAGAAGGGAAAGGAAGAAGGGAAAAGCGGAAATGGGGTTTCTAGCCCTCATATCTAAAGGCATGGAGGAGGGACTGAGCCTGACATATGCCCAGAAGAAAACTTCACGGGCTGGGTGAATGAGTTTCGATTCAGTATTTGCTCTATCATTACATCTACTGCATTTTTTTTCACTTTGTAAAATAGCAGTCCTCTTTTTCTAGTTTACCCACACTCTTCCCAGAAACTTACAGGTGAAGGGCCAATAGCAAGTGCTCAATGTGACACCTATCTCTATCATTAATACCTGATTCAAATATAAGATTATTTGAAGGTGGTGACGAAATAAACACCCAGATATAAATGAATACCTGAAAATGGATACTTGGACTTTTTCTTTTTGGTACCAAGAATCGAACTCATGACCTTGTGCTTACCAAGCAAGTGTTTGAGCCACTGACCTAAATCCCTGGCCCGATACTTAGACATTTTAAAAACCAATTTTGAGACAAGTTGATTTGAACGTAAAATGAGACAATTCATGGACAAATTAAGTCATTCTTGAATTCCTGGGCTCAGCTTATCTCCTGCCTCAGCCTATTAAATATCTGTGACAACTGTAGGTGCTCACCACCTTGCTGGCTTTGGTGTTTGGCTCTTTATAAAAATTATTGCACTTTCTAATACTGTAAAATGGGACTTATCCTCATATTTTACATTGATAGATTCCACAATTCTTAATCAGTGGAAAATTTGTATATATTCATATAATTTGCCGAAAGTATAAACAATGATTCTTGGAATTCTTTCATATTTGACGTTTGAGGCATTGCAGTTTCAGCTGATTGACAGGACTTTTAACAGATAAGTTTAAAAGTAGCACTAGAATCACGCAAATAAATGAGCTACTGAAAACCTAGTGACATAGGGATAAACTTTTTAAGCACATGGCAAAATTTTGACTAGAAGTATTGACTTATTTACCTAATGCTTGGTTTGGTTTGATTTTCACTTTAATTATGCAAACTCTTCTGCCCTTTAAGAAGTATATCATGAACAATTCAGATAAATGAAAAATGGAAGAAATTTTTCCTTTTAAATATAAGAACTTTCAATTTTATCTGAAATATACCAGGATGTATTTGCAAACTAAGTTTCCATAAAGAGCCAATGAGAATCTTAATGCAAAAGGCTAAAGGGTCTTGATCACAAGAGTAACTAAAAAAAATTTATGATACGAAATTACTGCCTGCAAAAAGTCCTCAGCGTATACAAAACTGTATTTTCAAATCCTAAATTTCCAAATTCAGTCACAATAAGAAAGGGAAAAGGGAAAACTGTATCAGGCCATGCATAATCATTGATGTAAATTTATAATAACTAGCATTTCTAGAAAGACTTGTGCTTTTTTATGTTCACCTTTAGTCTTTGGTACTGGTTCCTTCTCAAATTACATAAAATGTACTTTAAGAAGCACTCACTACCTGCTACAGATGTCCAGGAAAACTGAATTATGGAAGTCGGAAACATATGGCAGTTGCCTATTGCACAAGGAAGGTACATATGAAAGTTATAAATTTCTTTCTTTAAGTCAGCATTGTAAACGCATTTTATGGGGTTCACAGTATGTATTACATCTGTAGATTTAATTTTTGAAATATATGTTTTTGAGATATTTTTGGTTTGATATTTGAAAAGAATTCATCTTGATGTATTAGAAATAAAGAAAAACTTCAACAAATAAAAGTAAATACATGGAAAAGCAAATGTTTTTCTTTTATTTTCCAGCTGGTTGTACTGAAAAGGACATCAGGTCATCTATTGGCAAAGAATTACTCATAATACAGGAGGTGCCCATCAGCATTGTAGGAGCAGCGATATCAATTTGAGGAAAGCCAGCTTGGGACTGATATAAAAGCCACCAGATTAAGAATTGAACTATATGCTGTCAAAACTACACCAATTCAATTAGATCTTGAAGAAAAAAGGCCAACTACTTGCCAATCTTCTCACCATCAAAATTTTATTTTTAATCTTAATCATTTCATTTAATGCTTTTGAAACCATATTGTAATTGCAATAACAGTTTAAATTACGTATGTGTTCAGTACTATCCATAGATACTAAGTATTACTACTAAAATATCTTCCTCTATGCCTTCTAATTTATTTTAAAATAATCCTTCTAATTTTCTACCTGAAGACCCCGTGTTACCTTTAAATTTAACTTTATGGATTTTAAGAGTCACAGCTCTCTCATTCCAGTTTATTTGGAGAACTGTTAGAAGTGTGTTATGTGAATGGTCTTGGTCAGAATGAGTTCAAATAAACATACTTGTTGAAGTACCCTAAAACTGGAGCAGGTGCTTTCAGGTAAAGTCTCGTGGGTTAACTTGGCAAAAACCAACCTTAGAGTTCCTTAGTTGAAGCCCAGAGAAATAATAAAATATACTGGGGGAGAGAGATAATACAAAATAATAGGAGATGCGCCCTTCTCGGACAGTTTTGTTTGGTTGGAGGAGCTGTGATCTGTATGAACTGTGGGTTCTTTTCTAGTTCTAGCCTTGCTGAGAGCCCATCTTGGCCAGGCTTTTGATCACCCTGTCCTTGTGCAAGGTAAGAAATTGCAGTTTAATATTATTACCTACCAGATAGAAGGCTAGAGGAATCCTTAAAATTCATCAATGACTATCAGATTCTTTTTTAGCCTTCTAAGGAAAATTTGAAGCAAGGAAAGTAAAGGAAAAAATTCAAATTTCCTTCTTTACCAAGTTTTAAATTGATGATTCCTAAATATCCACCCTGTCCTGCCCAAGCTATTCCTTTTCCTCTTGATTTCATTTATAATTAGACTCTGGAAAGGGGCCCCAATCTGATTTCATCCAAGAGTAAGCTTAGCTGGGGTTTGTTCATATTTTAAACTACCATTTATTGTTTGATATCAATTAATAAAAAATTACCAAAAAATTTAAAAGTCCAGTTTCTGGCGGCACCTTAGAATCTCTGGGGTGGATCTCTCTGGTAAAACATTCAGACATTCATATTTCCGATGAGGTTCCACACCTGAAATTAAACTCCAGTCTGGTTTTCTGTAACTTGTATTGCTTTGGTCAAGATCTGCGTTTTCTTTCATTTTGTTTCCGTTCTTTCTGGTTTTGGTGCTATTTTTTTTTCTTTCATTGCTGAAGACAATCTGATTTACAGTTTGACTGAGAGTTGCATTTCTGTTTAGAAGGTGAAACGTCCAAGTCAGTTAGCCAAATTATTCCCCGACGGCTCCAATATTGCGCCAGAGTCCCGGAGTCAGTTATTTTTATGTCTGACTGTATTTCAAATGTGCAGGGTGATAAATAAAATCCACCTCAAACTTCAAACTATCTCAGTGTGATGAGGAACAATGACAAAAATTAACCCAGCCTAAGCGTTCGGGTCCTCGTGAGCCCCTGGAGCATAAATCAGAGCCGAGGCGCCCACTGCAGCCGCAACTCTCGGCAGTTTCGGACTATCCCGGTGCGACAGAGCAGGCTCAGACCTGGGATGGGACTCGTTCCGAGAAAGGGAACAGTCGTGGGAGAAAGGCATGGCCACGCCTAAGCGATCCAATAATTAATTCATCATCAAGAATTTTCCTGTGGGTTGTGTATAAAGTTAATAATAATCTGGACT
This sequence comes from Dasyprocta punctata, assembly GCA_004363535.1. Lineage (NCBI taxonomy): Eukaryota > Metazoa > Chordata > Mammalia > Rodentia > Dasyproctidae > Dasyprocta > Dasyprocta punctata. The sequence continues at coordinate 10,187 of RJWM01022853.1, read as the reverse complement.
GCAAAGTGTGCGCGTTTGCGGGATGGGAGGCGTTAAAGGAGTAACAACCCCGACTCTGGATCCCAAAGGCCTTCCTCTGATTGACAAGCCACTTGTAAGGGAAATTAATCTTAACCATTAATAAAGATCCCCTTTTTAGGGAAAATCAAGGAAGGCGTCCTGGTAAGCTCTCAGCAGCGACTGGCTGTACCGTCGCCTAGAATTGGGCTCCCGTTTGCTCAGTCACTTCCCAGAAACGTGGTGTCCGGCTGCGACCCGCCCCGGGTGGTGTCAGGCTGGGCAGGAAACACCGGGATCCGCTGGCCCTCGCCACCTGTTAGGGAACCCGGGCGCAGACCCCGAGCTGGCGGCGATAGAGCGGCGCGCTTGGAGGCCACAGGGAGTCGCGGGCCGCGCAGCCGCGGGTTTCTGTTGATAGTGCGAAGAACACTTCTCTCGGTGCTAAGTGCTCAGTAAGTGCGAAGAATAAATACATCATCTCTCGGGGCGTCTGTCTTGAAAGGGCCTCTCAGCCCACTGCGATTCCGAGTCTGCCGGGGTTTACCGATCAGCGCGGGCGTCTGCGCCTCCCTGAGCCGGGGAGCAGGACGCGTAGCCCGGCCGCCGCGCCGCTGGCCCAGCCGGGGGTTCACAACGCCCTTCAGCACCCTCGGAAACCCCAGCCCATCAGACCACAGAGTCGCCCCGCTGCGCTTAGAGGTCGCCCCCACCCTAGCCGGGGTAGCGACCTTGACTCGGCAACTGGGCACAAGGCGCCTTCCCTTTGCGGATTCACCCCGGGCTGGGCTGTCAATCGCCACCACGCAGCCAGCCTAGGCCGGAGGGATGGAGTCGGGGACGGGGGCTGCTATCGTCTTTTAAATATTTGAACTAAGTATATTCAGAGCAAAGTAAGGGAAAACGTCCGTCTCTGCGAGGAGCCGCAGCTGCCCTGCGGCACAGCCCCGCTTCCCCGCCGGCGGCTACGAGCAGCTGGGCGTCCGCCGCCCGGGCTGCGGGGATCCGAGGGCGCCGCATGGTACCTGGGTGCCACGGGCCCGGGTCCCCGCCCGCCCTCGCGTGGCGTCCCCAGCCCTTCGCTGACCTCGCCCATCGCGTGACCCGCGGCCCCCCGCTGCCGGCGTGAACCTAAGACCCCAGGCCTCGGCCTCCGCCTGCGGCCGGACGGGCTCTGGAGAGTCGGAGGCGCGGAGCGGCGGACCGAGCTCCGCTCCCGATGCTGCCCCCCCGTGTTTCCTGACCCCAGGTCACGCCCCGCCTTAACTTCCTCAGCGTTACACCCAGGATACCAGTGGTCGCCTGGGTAGGCGGCAGGGTCGTGGCGGAGTCATATACTCTGGAGGAAAAAACAAGAGGAGTTGGCAATATTAGGTCCATTATGCGGCTGACTGGCTGGTCACAGCTCCTTCCAGATTTGGGAGTCGGGATAATTCAGGCCCTGGCCTGCGACCTCAGACTCTCGTCAGATGGGGGCTCCGGGGCCCGCAGGTTCTGCGGAGCTCCTCCTCCTCCTCCTCCTCCTTCCCCTTTGCGTGGGCGAGTGGCCAAGGCTGAAGTACTCGGTCGGAGAACGCGGCGCCCTCTGGGGACCTTTGGCAGCATTACCCGGGAGCCGGGCGCGGGCGGGAGCAGACACTGCCCGCAGGCTCAGGTTCTGCCGCTCGGAACAGCGGCTTCCCGCTCACCGCTGCACTGCGGGGCCGCGGCAACCGTGAAGGACTCGGGAAATCCAGGGCCAGCGTTGTGTTCCACCCGAACTCTGGCTGAAAGGGAAGCTATGTAGTTTGCCCTCGACTGAGGACCCAATAGAGACAGCTCTAAATGGCTCAGGAGAACCGACCAGTTCAAAGAAGACACTGGTCTCTGTGTGTCAAACCTCCGCGGAGACTCTAAATTGTATCCCAATTCCTTACAGAAAAGAAAGAAAGAAAGAAAAAAAAAGCAAGCAAGCATTTGGAAAAGAGAGCATCCACAGTGACAGGAAAATAATTAAAAACAAAAGGTAATTACAGAAAGGACCTGAAAGAGATGTTAACACAGGTGTTCTTTTGCCCTTGAGTGAGTTAACCCCAGAGTTTTGATGGCACACACTAGAAAACCAACCGACAAAGACTTGTTTCCCCAAACCCTGGGGCAACTAAGGGATGTTTCCCAGCCTATTACAGTTGTCTCCTCAGACACCACCCAGAAATGAGCTTCCTCCCACTATATTTCCATTTACAATTCCAGGATTCTCCATCTAATAACTTCTTTTTTCTTCTCTCACTAGGGAAGGCATCTGCCTCTACCCTCTACTCTTTTTTTTCTTTTCCCTTTTTCTTTGTTAAAGAAAAGTACACTTCACAAGTTTATAACTAGGTGAAGTGTTTCAAAAAGCCCCCATCTTGAATAACAGCAGACTAATAAAATGCACGCAAAGTAACCTGTGTGCAGGGTGGTGATCTAAGGTAGTTATGGACTCCTCACAACCCAGTTATTTCTAACATTTCATTTTAAAACATAAAACATTTTGGGACAGTTACAGTTACTTTACTACATGTTGTGGAAGTAAGCTTGCATTTAGAAAAAAATTATTAGAAACAGCTGCAATGTTAATGTTTCAAAACCCAAAGTACTCAGTATGCTCAGTATCTACTTTTCATCATATTTTTTTTGTGTGCATCCACATAATGCATACTCTCTGTGTGTAATACAAGACACTTGTTTAATAAAGCAAACGATTGTCTGTGTCAGGGAGATTTGGTCCTCTTTCCCTCTCCCAAACCATGTGCAGAGCAGATCAAAGACCTGAATTACCTCTGTCTTTCCAAAGGCAGCCAGATGGTGTCTTGATTTTTCTTCAGATTTTTTTTAACAATAGAATTCAAAGCACTAAAGAATCTGTATGATTCAACAGATGAAAGAGCTTTTCAGGTAAATTTTTTTTAATGTTATGCATACCTTACTTTATTCCACTAAGATTTTGAGAAGCCTTGTAAGAATACACAAAATAACATGTAGATGTAGAGTAAATGCTTAGATTGGGTAAAACTGAAATCACAATCTAGGGTTAAGATGAGAAGAAAATATGGACTCTGATGTGCATTTAGGAAACTAGACAGTTTTTAAAGAAGACAGTTCTTAAATTCACTTTTGAGCTTTCTAGCAGCATAGGTAAAAAGTAAAATATGATACTCATCAAACAAGAAAAAATCATATCAGTTCCTTACCATAAGCAAATATTCCCCAAAATGATAAAAAAGGAAGATGAGGAGGAGTTGGAGGAGGAAGAGAGAAGGAGTAGGAGGAGCAGACAAAAACAAGGAGGGGAAGGAGAAAGAAAAGGTAAGAGAGGAGTGGGAGGATGGGGAAGGAGAGGAAGAAATATTAACAGCACCAGCAATGATATGTTTTATATGCTGCTCCACTTGGAAAATCTACTATCCCTGTCTCACCACAACACAATACAGTTTCTCAACTAATTTTTGCTCTGTTCCACATAGATTGAAGTTGTTACTCCATATACAGATAGTTGGTATCTAGCAAGGACTTCGGAATCAGATAGTTTTGGAATCAGTGCTGCCTTCATCTGTGGTTCTGCTGCAACCCTTGGCAAATCTCTTTCTGAGACCCAGGTTTCTTTGTAAAATGGAACAATTTATTCATTGGCTTATAGAAAGGATATACTAGAGCCTGGCACCTAACAAACTTTAAAAAATAAGTGCTAGGCTATTATTGATATGTTCATTGTCATCAATGTATACCAAATGTTAGTTTCCTTTCTTCTTTTCCACAGCTGCAGAGCGTTCAGGGGCATTTCTACTTATATACCTCCGAACAAATCAGAATGCTAAAGCTTAGATTCCAAAGTCTGTCAATAATGCCAAATTAGCAAGGTTTGTGAGCTCCCTGACCTACCCTACTTGCCTGTAGTAGTTAAAGAGTGAGACAATGTCAGGGAAGGAGAAGTCGATGTTGGTAAAGTGTTTCTTTTGATCACAAGGGGTAGGAGTCAGCCAGTCCTTGAGGAGGCAGGCCCACTTTTGGCTGCAGGTAGTAGTTTTACTTCTAACCTCCACTGAATCACACTGATATTGGGATGAGTTATGGCATGAATGAATTCACCTCCACTGAATCACACTGCTACTGGGATGAGTTATAGCATGAATGAGTTCCAAAAGATGGTAAGTATATCTCAGTATTTTGGAGGGAAATGGTAGCACTGAGGCTTTGCAAGTGACTGTAAGTATCGAGAGTTAGAGGGAAAAAGAAATACAAGGTGATGTCATTCCCCCCATTTCCCCCTACTCTGCCACTACCCTAGTAGAAGTTTTAAGCAGATTACCTGTTAAAACCCAGTAGTGGTTCTAGGTTTTGTGGATCTAAGTCCTAGATCTACCATTTAAAACTATCCAGTTGATCTCCAGTAAGTTCTTCTCCTTTGGCCTTTCTTCATTTCTTCTTTCTTTACATCTACTTTATACACAGTAAACTTTCAATTTCTCCTGCTAAAACTTGTGCATTAATAATAAATCAAATATCAGTCCAGTGTATCTAACCCTCTGCATTATATTCCAAAGTAGTTGTGTCTTAAGTATGAAGAAGGGTTTGTGCATGTTCTACTAGGTTGTAAATTTCCTAAGATCAGAACCTTCAGGATATATGTATACGTTGTTTGCCTGAAGTTAGAACAGCAGATAATTTGTTTCAGCTTGAGGCAGGCCAAAGTTAAACTGCCAAAAAATAGCATTACATACTAGGATAAACAATCACTTGGAGTCAGAAGAGGGGACAAAAGCTTGTTGACTCTGTTCTCAGCTTCATCGACTTGAGAAATCATATAGCATGCTTACCTTCTACCTGTAGTATTTGGGTGACATGATTCCAATGACACCAAGTGGCACAAACATTTTGTGATCCAAAATCCACTTTCCAGCTGACAGTAATTTTATCTTCCTCTGAATTAATCCCCATGGAATGTTTTTAAATTAACAATAAAAGTTGTACATATTTATGGTGTGCAACATAATGTTTTGATATATGTATACATTGTGGAATGATTAAATCAAACTATTTAGCATATACATTAACTGGCAGACTTACTTATTTGCAGTGAGATCACTTAAAGTCTGCTATCTTCTCATGGCAGTTTATTTCTTCTTCTCTTAGGCACATAGCACTTCTATCTTATATTAAAATAATTGTGAATTTTTCTTTTCTTTGCTCCCCCCCAATAGCCCAGTATCTTGTACCATCCTATCCAATGCTACTTTTGGGGAGAGAGGACAGTGCCAAGGCTTCATCTCAGGGCCTTGTACTTGCTGGACAAGTTTTCTACCACCCAGCTACAACCTCCTTAGTAAATAATGAAGTCTGACCTTTATTCATAACATTCACTAATTTGGTATTAAAAGAAGACAGGTTAGCACTTGGCCACTATCACACAGAGACTGTTAAACTTTAAGGGACCTGGTACATAGGCAGGCTCCTTCTCAGTCAAGTCTTGCTGTCTTGTCTCTGTGATAGCCAGAATACACATAGTTATATGCAGACTTCTTGTTATGTGACCATACAGATCATCTCATCCAAATCCAATATCCATCTCCTTTCCTTTGCTAATGCATGGAATATGGCACAAGGGGAGCAGACTTTGGGGTAGCAGTTAGCCATACAGAGGCAAGATTTGTCCCACCTAATGACAGTAGGTGATGGATGTCAAGATGTCTCTCCCTATCCTCCAATGTGGTGTATAGTCAGCAATGGGGTTTACTTTTCCAGGGAACGTCAAGTGGTGGTCAAAATGTTTGCCTATTCCTCTGGCATGGTCTCTTTGACTGTGTGTTTTAGCTAACTTTTCTGTTACTGGGACAAAATACCCAACATCCACAATTTAAAAGAGAAGAAGTTTTAGTGCATGGTCAGCTGGCTCCAAGACAGTTGACCTTGGACACAAATAGCATTGGTAAAGGGTACGGTGGAGAAAAACTGTTCACTCAAACCAATGGCAGCCAAGAAGATCAGGGAAGGGGCACAAGAAAATACCTTCCCATGTCACAGTCCCAGTGACTTATGCACCTCCTCTGATCAGGCTCCACCTCTGATGATGAGACTTTTCAGGGATATTTTAGATCTTTACCATAGCATAGTGTTTGTCAAAAACCTAAAGCTCTTCCAGGTAAAAGGAGGTGAAAAGAAATAGAAGACAGACACACTATATTATAGCATGTGCCTCCAGATTCCTGTCCTTAAATAGTTCCAGAGTAGAATTGAGGCAGAGCCAGAATGATGTTCTCTATTGGCAGGAGAGAGATAAAAAAATTTCTCACAGAAAGTCATTATTTTGGCTTTACCAGTGAAGTCATTGTAACTTCAGTTCTGCTCCCACTTTAGTTCCACAAGCTTACCTTTAACTGAAGCTCCTCCAAGCTGCCCTTTGTGTTTAGCCTATTCAGGGCCTCAGCCTGAACCAGTGGCACAGCATTCATGTACTTCCTCCCTGGAAGACTGCTACTGCTGGAGCCTCTGCTACCACTCGCTAATACCACACCAAGTTATTTCTACTGCTGATCCTAACTGACAGGCAACCCAACTAACTACCTGTTGCAGAGCCTGGGTAAAAGCTTGGATCTTGCATGTTGGAGGCTCTGCAGAGGTGGCACAGTTTACTTTCTTTCTTGCTGTGGATCTCCTGCTTCTCCTTTCTCAGACCCAAATACCACAGATGTCAAAATCCCCAGTGGATTCTGGCCATTCTACTGAGGGTACTTGTTATGGTTTGTGTCTGGATGTCCCTTCAAAGCCTAACACAGTCATGAAGGGTGGATATCTTTCAGAGTTGACTGAATCTAGAATTTGCAATTGATTCTTTGTCTAGTGCTGGAATTATGGGTATGAGTGAGCTAGGGTGGGTACCCTACATACAATATTTGGGACAGAAAAAGTCTCCTCTCATGTTCCTCCATTTTCGCTCTTGCTGTTTTTGCTGTCTTCCACTGCCATGAACTGATGCTCCTCTGCCATGTCACCCTGCGTTGGAGCCAACTGATTATGGACTGAAACCTCCACAGACTGTGAGCTAAATAGACCTTTCCTCCTTTAACTTTAACTGTCAGGTATTTTCTTCATCAATGAGCAAAAAGTAACCAAGACAAATCTGTTACCAGAGAAGTGGGGTCATTGCTTTGACTGTACCTGACCATGTGGTTCAAGAGCCTTTGGGAATGGCTTGTAAGAAATGTTTGGAAAGGTTCTGAGATGTCTCCTGAAAGAGTAGTGCTGGAATGCTTAGGTTGCCCTGAATAGGAGCTTTGTTTTATACAGAGCTCAAAAAACCAGAAGGATGATAGAAATTCTGCCAGTAAAGCCCAGGTTTGAGAGGTTTCTTCTGGGAAGAAGGACTGCATTGAGTGTTGTACTCCCAATGATTTGTGTTATGGTGTGGCAAAATGTTTGTCTACATTTTGCTCATGTTCAGAGACTTTGCCTGACACTAAGACTAAGGGCAACAGACTAATCTGGCAAAAGAAATTTCAAGGAAGTAGTATGTTGAGGTGGTGGGATGGCTGATGTTGGGGGCTTTTAGTCAGATCTATGTTGAGAATTCAGAGCAGCAAACCTATCAGAATAATTTAAAACATTGTGAGTTTGGGCAGAAAGAAAGCTCCAGTAAAGTTGTGGACTACAAAGACAGAGCAGAGGAGATCTCAATTGCTGAGAAGGAACAGGAGAATACAAAAGATGGAGCCACAGTCAGCTGAATCTAAAGTTTGTCATTGATTCCTTGTTTAGTGCTGGAATTATAGGTGTGAGTGCTACACCCACCCTAGGGTGGGTAGTCTACATACAATATATGGAACAGAAAAAGTCTTCTCTCATGTGCCTCTCTTTTTACTCTTGTTGCTTTTGCTGTCTGTTGTCACCAAGAACTGTTGCTCCTCTGCCATACCGTCGAGCCAGCAGATTACGTACTGAAACCTCCATGAACTGTGAGCTAAATAAATGTTTCTTTCCTTAATTTTGGGCATTGGGTATTTTGTCTCAGCAACAAGAGAAAAGTAAGCAATACAGTACTTTTGCCAGGACTAGAAAATGAAACAGTTCCTTTCATTTATACTTATGACTATAGGAAGTTCCCATGCACCAATATATGGAGACTGGCATTTTTCTCCTTCGGGTCAGTTAAATTTTCTTGAACTCAATGGGTAGATGTTCATTCCCATCTACTGATGGTAAACTTATCATATAGATCTTAAACTTTTAAATTGTTTTTAGTAAATTTTGAGGTGTGTGATGTTTACATTCATCTTAGGGAGTAGGTGCATGTACATTATGCAACTTGATTTTTTAATTCCCCTTCCCCTCCTCACCCACCTCCCTCCATCACTAAATTCCTTTTCCCCATTTTCATTCTTCTTCTTATTATTTTTAGTTCATGTTTTTGACATATAATGTTTGCATTAATTATAGGTACTTGGTACATAGATGTGATACATCCTAAATCTTTTTATTCCTCTTCCCCTACCCTTGTCCTCAGTTCCCTGGACCCTTTCTCATTTACAAAAGATCTATCTCCCTGTTTCCTTGTATTAGTTCTTTATTTATACTTGCTTTACTTGGGTGAGAGATACCATATAGTATTTAAACTTTTTTTTTAAGAGTAGGAAAATTTATTGGGGAAAAAGAATAGAGAATAAGAATGGGGAATAGGAATAGCAGCTGAGAGACAGGGGTGTCCCGAATGGGTTGCCAATGAGCCCACTTCTCAAAGGAAGTTTTTTAAAGCAAAATCACAAGGTGGGTACAACGTGGGACAAAATTATGATCAACTTATAGGTTACAAGTATTGTTGCTTAGGTAATATTGATCCAATCAGAAGCAGATCTTGTAAGAAGTATGCATGGAGGACATCATTAACTTTGATCAATAATCTACAGTCTTAGTCTTAGTAGTCTTAGTCTTAGTGAATGGAGGAGGATGGCTCACTCCTAATGAGATAATAGTTCATTTATATGGGAAGTATCAAAGGGGTGGTACCAATAATCTTAAACCAGCATTGTTCATCCCTTGGAGGAGTGTGTATATCTGGCCATTGTAACTTTAACTTTCCTCAAATGCACCTCCAGTCACAGTTTTGATGTGTTCTTATCTTCAGCACTGACTCCCTTGAGGGACTACCAGTGTCTGACTGCCCATAATATTGCTACCTAACTTAGCTGTCTTTAACATTTCCTCCTCTGAGGAGGTACTCCTAACTGCTGTAATGGGACAAGGAGTGAAGACTGTTCTGGCTAATTCCAGCTGAAAGGGGTCATAATTGTAACTGGCAGTCAGAGATACTCCACAGAGGATCTATCTACAGGCCCTCATTAGATGCCAGGTGTTCTCATCTTGGGTAACCATAGAGCTTTAAATCTGGAGAGAAGGCTAAAGAAACAGTTAAGTATGCATAGGTAGAATAATATCAACAAGACTACTATGAATACAATGAACAAATGTTTCCACCAGGAAGAGCCAATAATAGCCTCCCACAAAGAGGGTAAGACAAAAGTCCATGGAATTTCAGAATCTGACATGGTGTGAATCTGTTTAATACCTTGAAGAGCCATCAAAGTATTAGCGGAAGGATCAGGAATGTACATACAACACTAAGCTTTTACAATTACACAAGTACCCTCTTGTGCTGCTGCTAGGATGTCTAATGCCTTTTAACTTCAGAGGTTGTCTTGCCTCATTAACTTTACCTTTTCACTTAGGAGAGACCAGGTAAGGTGTCATTTAAGGCCCATTAAGTATAGTTAGTCAAGGCATTGATGTGTTGCATGACATCCACTAATACTAGGAAAGGGATAAGGGCAGAAGCCAAATGATCATACTAGTGAAATACTCTTTTAGACCATTGATGTCATAGATGGGATAAATTTGCAGGTTTGTGGATACTTTTGACACTCCTGCCTTCTAACCATGCAAGTCCCAGTGCGTGTATCTCCCTATTCATCAGTGGGGCAGCCAGGGCCACAAATTGGTTCCACAGGACCAATGAGTGCCACTGGGGGCTTCCCATCTAGTTCCAGGGTTATTAAACCAGTCTATTGCAAACCAGTCTTTGACATGTAAAGTTATGATGTATATACACTGCTCAGGGGGTGTCCATCCCAAATATTCAATAGTTAGGCCAATAAGAAATAATTTCTTTATTCCCAACATAGGGG
>RJWM01022852.1:0-23300 GCA_004363535.1 Dasyprocta punctata | reverse complement strand
TTGACAATTCCTTCTGGCATCTGTGATTTCTAAGGAGAAATCTGTGTTATTTAACTTATTTTTCCCCTTTGTGTAGTCATTTTTTTTCTTTTGCTTCATCATTTTCTTTTGTTTTGAATTTTCATACATTTCACTGTGGAGTCTTGATGTAGATTTCTTTCGTTTATTCTGTTTGGGATTTATCTATGCTTCCTGGATATGTATAATTACATTTACTGCCAAATGTGGAAAATTTTCAGTCATTAGTCTCTTAAGTAATTTTTGAGCTGTTCTATCTTCTTTCTCCTCTTCTCTTGAGATTCTGAAAACTAGGTATATTTTGCTTTATAATCTCATGGATCTCTGCAGCTCTGTTTGAGTTTGCTGTGTATTTTCTCTAACTTTTCAGTTTTAGTGTTTCTATTCTTCTACCTTCAAGCTCAAGGATTCTTTCTTCTTCCCTCTTCACTTTGATTTTAATCCCATCCACCATGCTTCTTTATTCTGGCACAGTATTTTTTAGTTCTGAAATTTCCATTTCATTCTTTCCTGTATATTGTATCTTTTTGCTGATGCTATTTTAAATTTGTCTCAAGGCTATTTGTAAGTGCTATTTGAAGCATTTTTAACTGTTTCATTAATTCAGGCAACGCTCACACTACTGGTGTCATCTTGGTGTTGCTGCATATTGTTTTCTCACTCAGGTTCAGATCTTCCTGGGGCTTCTGATACAAGGCCTGGATTGCACTTGAATCACCTGTTCAATAGTCTCCTCTGATACCACACTGATGGGGAGCATTCAGGGAACTGCCTCACTACTGCTAGATGGTGGTGGAAGTCCAAGTTTCACAACTAGCCACCGCCAACACCCTTGGGGAGCATTCTGTCATTACAGGGCAGCAGTAGGAGCACAGCTCCTTTCTAGAGCTTTTCTGAACTAGCCTATAGGGTAGCTTTCCTGAAATGAGGACAGTGGGGCCTTACTATGCTTTATTGGTCTTATCACCACGTCATGGAAGGGAAGCTTCACCGCTGCTAGGCAGTGGTGAAATTCTGATCCTCTATTCTCTTCTGAAACAATCTTTGCAAACAAGGGAATCTCATTATTGCTAGGTTGGGATGTGTGATGGTTGCTTTTTATTATCAGCTTGACTGTACTGAGGAAGCTTTGTAAAGCATTACTTCTTGCTGTGTCTGAAGGTGTTTCCAGAAGAAACTGGTGTGTGAGTCAGCGGATTGAGTGGGAAAGATTCACTTTCAGTGTGGGTAAGCACCATCCTATTGACTGCAGCCCTGAAAAGAGGACACAGGAAAAAAGAGGAAGCTTGCTTTGTGGTTCTTCCTTCTGGGACAGAGTGTATTTTTCCTCCTCTTGCTACACTTGGACACAAGACTGTAGTTCTTCAGCCTTTGTAATCCTGAAGTTGCACCAGGCGGCTCTCTGGGACTCTCAGGCCTTCAACCTCAAGCAGGGCTTCACTGTCAGCCCTTAGGCTTTGGACTTTTTGAACTAAGCCATGCTACTGATTTCTTCGGCTCTCTAACTTTCAGACAGCCTAATGAGATATTTCAGCCTCTCTGATTGTGCAAGCAATTCCCTTAGTAAATCCATCTGTGTGTGTGTGTCTGTGTGTGTGTGTGTGCATGCATGAACACACACATTTTATCACTCCTGTTTTGTTGGAGAATCATGACTAATAAGAGGCACAAGCCTAATTGTTCACTGACATCCTCAGGAAATAGCTCGTTGTGTAGAGGAACGAAAGCCTGAGCTACCCAGCTGGCCCTTTTTGACAGTATTAGGAGGGAGGTAAGGGCATCTTGTTATAGCTCAGTCATTGAAAGTCTAGGTTCCCATTTGTCCTTTGCCAGCAGGGGTGACCAGAGGTGTTTTGTTTTGTTTTGTTTTGTTTTGTTTTGTTTTGTTTGTGATGCTTGATGGCTTATAAAGCAGTTATTGTCTGCAAGATGCCTATCTTGACAGATTGTCTCTTTCTTGTTCCTTTTCCACAGTCAGTAGGCTTTTCTCAGGGGCTTCTTTGGTCTCTGTAAATTGGCATTTGCAGGGATATACACCTCTCCAGTATCCAGTCAGAAGGCACTCACCTCCTTCTCATTCTTCAAATCCTGGTCACTAGCCAGTTGGCTTTCTTCTTGCCATCAATTAGAGTCCCTTATGCATCTCACCTCTCCTCTCTCCAAGTAATACGCATGAGTATATTTAGAAAGGAGAATACAGAAAAGAACGTATAATCCATCTTTTCAGAACTCGGCCTCTGTTTTTCTGGAAAACAAATTTCAGGCATCGTATTTCATCCATGAAGATTTTAGTTTGTGTAACAATAATAAGTGTACTATTTAAAAATATAATCATGATATTGTCACCCCAAATGTAAAATAAATGTTTAATACCTAATAATGTCTTCAATTTCTTTGTGATTCCATCAAACATGTCATTTCATATTTGTTATGTTCATATAAAAATTCCAGATAAGACATAGATTTTCCTTATTGGTCCAAAACAGTTTTCCTTTTCTTCTACTCCTGTCGTTTATTTGAAGAAATGTCGTGGTGTGTATAACAGTTATTATTTATATTACTTAATATGCATATATGAATGACTATATTCTTGAAGTATCATTATCCCCCATAGTTCCTGGTACTAGGAATTAAATACAGAGATATGATTATATTTGAGTTCAATTTTTTTAACAAAAGATAGATTGTTCTCCCTGCCTCCTGGAAACATAATATCTGGTTGTGTCAATTTTCAAAAGTTAATAATTAATCAGTAGTTTATGGGGGTAAGAATTTGAATTATTCATTTAAAAAGCCCCCCAGCGATCTTTCACACATCAAAAAATTGCTATTTTGGAACTGATACTGAAATTGATAAAGGGAGTACTGGCAGGAATGAGACCAGGCTCTGCACTGTAGAATGCTTGGTGGAATCCCTGAAACTCTCACCACCTACTCTACACTATCTTGCTGTAGCAGTAAAAGTATTTCCAGATACAGGCAAATGTCCATCAGGGAGAAAATAGCCACCAGTTGTGAACCTGTAAGCTAATGGTTTTAGCATACATCATAGCCCCTGGTAACTGTTGCCTGGACACCTTATGTCCGGAGGGGTTGCATAACTGTTTGTTTTCTTTTCTAATCTATGACTAATCTTTTTTTTTTTTCCACAAGAAGTACGTTTTCTGAGTCTTTTCAGTGAAGTCAGAATATTTGCTATCTCATTTATCAGTGTTTTTAAGATAATGAACCAAGCCTCTAAAAGTGATCAACTGCTTGAGTATCATCTGACTCTCAAATAGCTACACATACAATACACTTCAATCCTTTACAATCTGTTCTCCTTTCGATGCCAAGTTTCCTCATTACTAGGCAAAAGGATCTCTTTTAAACTAGCTCTGATTTCCTTTTGATATAGCCCTAACGGTCTGATCATTTCCACACTTTCAGGCATGACAAGACAGCTCAGACGCACCTTAAATATGTCCTGCTCAAGACTCAGAATTGGCCACTCACCCGAGGAGCCCTCATCCCTTTTGTCAGCAAATGGTATTTAGGAGCCACAGTCTGACCCCAGTGGTGTTTTATTGCTGCCGATTTGTCAGTACTTTTAAGTCTTTGCAGTCACTAGAACTGGGAAATGCCTCTCCCTGATTTTTTTTTTTAAACTAAAAGTCAAAATTTCAGTCATTTTAATTTACTTTGCAAAAATTTTTACTTGTTTTATATGCAGTCTTTTATGCTGAAGTTATTCTAATGGCATTAACATACTTCCGTATTTGCCTTTTCTTTCTCTTCTTGCACATTACTATCATTGGATACAAGTTCAAATTTGTGATTTTTTTCCATTCTTTAGTTACATCTCCCTAGACATGTATGGTTCAAATATTATGTTTATCATTTTGAGTAACTGTCCAGTTTGGCAGTAATTGCTTAGCTATACTATCAATGTGATAGACTCACTTACGTTTTCAATATTAGCACTGTTCTTTTAAAATTGAATTTTAATTATATAAAACATAAACCTAGTTTCAAAGTCTGAACTATAAAACCAGGCATATTTTAAAAGCTCTGTCTTCCATCATAGTCTCTTCTCCCATATTCCCTCTTTTTCCTACACATTAATCATTTTTAATGGATTTTCTTTAGACTTGTACTTTTAAAAAATTCAGAACATACACACACACCCACACACACAAACCCAAAAGGAAGCATACAATGTTTTAAATTCTACATCCTGAATTTAAGAAACATTGAGAAAAATACATAAAATTTACTATTATAATAACTTTAGGTGTACAGTTTTGTAGTATTAAGTACATTTACAATATTGGGCAAAGTCATCATGATGCATTTCCACAACTTTTTCCATCATTTTAAGTAGAAAACTCTGAACCCTAAAGCAATTATTCTTTTTTCCTTAGCTTGGGGAGCCATTACTTTACTTTTTGCCTCAATGCACTGTCTGTGCTGTCAGAATCTTGCTTTTGTTTTAACCGTCTATGCCAGAGATTCTCCAGAGAAGTATGCAGTTTCCCCTCGCTCATTTTTTACAGTTGCATAGTATTCCACGGGGCAGATTAAACCACATTCAACCGGCTCCTTAAAAGAAGATGGGACGTTGTTTTCAGTCTTTTGCTTTGCAACCATCACTAAAATGAATAGTTTAGTCTAACACTTTTCATTCCTCAAAGAGTAAAGGCATACGATATTTTAGAACATTTGGATTTGCTGTGGTAGGCAGGAACGAACCATGAAGTCATTGAAGTATTAAATGTAAAATCATACACAGGATGTTTTAAAGTGTATGAACAAAACTCTGTTTTTATCCCGGAGATGGTTATTTCATTTAGCTCTTTTAGTCAAACGCTTGCATGTATTTGAAGCAAATACACCAGAAAACTCTCTAAGGCTCTAATTTTATTGGATTTTAACAGACTGGTGCCTGACACAGATCATGTAACTCCTACTTTTCTTTCTGCTTTATAAGAATACTGTAAGGAGGGTCACTGCCATAAGAGTCTTTGCTTACTACATTGGGTAAATAAAGGAGGCTGTTGTGCCAATACTTGGGAGATGTTTGGCTGTCAAATAGCGCATCTTAGCAATGTAGGCTGGGAAAAACAAAAAACACTGCCTATATATAACCAGACACTGTTCTCCTAAATCCTAGAGCCTGGCGGGTGGAGAGGCACCCTAGGGTCCAGAAGCCTGCGCCAACTGCCAGGGTTTAATCATTGCTCAGAAGGGGTCCAAGCCAGGAACTTGGGACTGGCCCCAAACCCATTTCTCCATCCTGCAGCCCATCCTCCATCTGCATGAACAAAACTTGGGAGTCTGACCCTTCCCACGACGCAAACGCGGACGAGCGCATACAATGTCCCGGACCTGGCGCAGCCCAATCCCCATGACGGGGCCCGGGGACGCCTCTCCGGGTCCAGCAGGCTGACACCCTGCCCCGTGGGGCGGTGGCAGGAGAGCCAAGCGAGGCCGCGCCCAGCTGGACCCAGGCTGAAATCAATCCTACCGCGAGTCTCTACCTCCGGCTCCATCGAGGGCCGGCGTGCCGGCCCCCCTCTCTGCAGGAGGACCAGTTCTGGTGCTCGATCCGGCCGCCTCCGTCCCCGGGACGGGACGGCTAAGGAGCCAGAGGCGCCCGAGGCTCAGACCCCACTGCCTGTCCCCAAGGGCGAGGCATCGCTGGGGGCCGCCGCCCGGTAGCCGCGCACAGGCAGTCAGAACATCGAGCGGCCGGCGAGGGACGGGAAGCGCAGCCGCCGCGCTCCCGGCCGGCCCGACCCCGGCCGCCCCCCGCCTTTCCGCGCCGCCGCCGCCCCACCCCGCTCATTTCCTCTCGCACCCGGGCTCGCCGTCCCTCACCCCAAGTCCTTCCAGCCTCGGCTTTCCCTGCACGCTCGCCCCCCTTCTCCCCCATCGCGGTCCCCTCCCCTCCTCGCGCCCTCCCCCTTCCTTCCTCTGCCCCGCCCCCTCCCCAGCCCGCGCTTCCACTGCTTCCACGCCAGCCCCGCGCCCCCTTTCTCTGTCCCCGCCCACCCCGCGCCGCCGGCCCCTAGGTCTGGGCTGCGCTCCACGTGTGGACGCTGCGCCGTGGCCCCCACTGACAGCCGCGCCCGCCGTCCCGCCCCGCGCCCCGGCCCAGCGCCCCGCGGGCCCCTAAAACCCGCGCCGCGCCGCGCCGGCCGCTGCGTCCTCCCGATTGCGCCTCCGCCCGCGCCTCCGTCCCACTCGCTCCGGCGCAGCGCACCCCCGCCGGGCTCCCCGCCGCCGCCCGCGCGTCGCCGTCCCCGCGGGACTCCGAGCGATCCCCGCGGAGACCCCCCCTCTCCTTCTGGGGGTCGACTTTCGTCGACTTGCCCGCTTCTTTCTTGTGACTGGCGCTGCTTTCCCGGATCCGTGCCGGAGCGCACGGGGATCCGCTAAGCCGCGGCGCGCAGGCCCTTTTTTCTTGTGAGGTCCGCTTTCTTTGTAACTTTACGCCGCGGCCGCTCGGGTTGCTTTTGTAATTTCCCGCCCCCACCCACTGGCCGTGCCGGAGTCGCTGGGGGCCGCGGCCCGGGGGATGCAACGTGGACCGCGCGGGGCTGCCGGCCGCCTCGCCAGCCCGTGAGCCGGAGCCCGCGCCCCGCGCCCCGCAGCCGCTCGGTCTCGGACCCCGCTAGAACCGGGTGCGAGAGCCTGCGGGAGGTCGGGCGCCGACGCGGTGTTCGCTAGACCCCAACTTTTGTCGGGCCGCGCGGGAGTGTGCCTTCCGTAGCCCTCTCTCTGCGGGCCTTGGTCCGCGCGCGCTCGGCGCCGGCGATGGGCAGACGGCGGCGGCCGTGTCTCCAGCCCTACTTCGTGTGGCTGGGCTGCGTGGCGCTCTGGGTTCAGGGCGCAGCTGGGCAGCCCCAGCCGCAGCAGTCCAAGCCGCCCCGGCCCCAGCCGCCGCTGCCCCAGGTCCGGCCCGCCGCAGCGGGCTCCGAAGGCGGGTTCACCGCGCCCGAGTACCGGGAGGAGGGCGCCGCAGCGGCCAGCCGCGTTCGCAGGCGAGGACAGCAGGACGTACTCCGAGGGTAGGTGGGCAGGCGGCCCCGCGCCGGGCTGGCTGGTTAGGGGAAGCCAGCCTTGGCTCGGGCGCTTTCCGTCTCACCCAGTGCTCGACTCTTGTTCGGGTGGCTAGCGGCATCTCGCTTCTCTAGGAGACTAGAAGACCCCCAGGAGCGCCCTCCACTTCGGACCCGACCCCCCGCTCAACCTCTGGAGACCCTTCCCTGGGGAGGAGGGGGAGGGGGAGGGTCCCTTGGGTTCGGATCGCAGAACCTGAGGCTCTGGAACAGGTTCCAGTTGCGGGCGGATGGCGGGCTCCGTGCGCTGTGCGCCGGGGCGCTGAAGCCTGCCTGCTCCCCACCTTCGGGGGCGCCCCTCCTGAGCCTTTTGTTTGAGGACGTGTGCGGGGGCGGAGGGGAGGTTTACAGCTAGCTCACTTGCTACTCAGTGACGGGAGCGCTTCACCTTTCCAAGTGAATTCCTTGACACGTCGGGGCCCAAGTAACACTTGATCAAGGAGAGATGGATTTGGGAATGAGGGCAAGGAGTTTTGCAGTGGAATGTTCCCTTTGTTCTCTGAGTCCGGAGGCTAGAATACTAGCAAATTATATGTTTCCTTGTCTCCTGTCGCCCTTGAAAAGGGCAAGCAAGATGAAAAGGCATTTACTTCCATTCCCCAAACCCCAAGGATTGGAAGTATAGTTTTGATTTGTGTGTTGTGTCGAAATCTACTTGTTCAGGGGTTTGCTTATGAAAACCGCTTCTGTGTTTCTGAACCCACTCCTGCATGTGTGTGACCTGCTTGTCCCTTGCAGGCCCAATGTGTGCGGCTCCAGGTTTCACTCCTATTGCTGTCCTGGCTGGAAGACGCTCCCCGGAGGAAACCAGTGCATTGTCCGTGAGTGATTGGCTGGGCTCACAGCTTGGGGCAGCATCCTTAGCACTGGCTGGGGCTGATCTTGCTTCAGTTTTTGGACGGAGAATTGCACTTAGCGTGCATTGGCCTCAAGGCATTGACGAGCTGGTTCCAGCCCTGATTGAATGCTAGGGAAAAACGAGTTAGCGTTCCTCAGCTCAGAATCCATAGAAGGGCAGTGATAATGATAAAAGTTTTAAAGATGCTTGGAAGTCATATCTTTTTGTCTCAATACAAATTAACAAGGGAGGGCTGGTGGAGCAATTCCCTAGATAACTCAAAACCACTTTTTCCCCCCAAAAGTCCAGATAAAGCCACAGTGTTATTATGTAAATTATCTGGTTTTGGAATCTGTTCAAGCTTGGGCCTTAGGAAGATCAAGCTTTTTTAGGCCCTTATACAAAACCACATTATCTCTGCCTTCATCTCCACAGCCACATCACAGAGATGTGGAAGGAGCGTTCCCAGAGAGTTTCAGTTGACTCAGGTTAACAAAATTTTTAAAAGAGAACTCTATTGAGTGCCATGACCTTTTTGGGAAGGGAGGGGGAAAGACATTTAAATTTAGAATTTCTAGATCTCATAGTGCACTGATTTCCAAAGCAAGACTCTTGAAACTTGAAAACGTCTGTGTATTTCACCATAAAAGTGTTGGTTGTTTTGTTCTGTTTCCAAAGTGTGTACTTATGTCTCCAAGTTCTAATTGGAGCGCTCATTTAGTTACCCGTGGTACAGTCAAGGATTCTGCCATGTCTCATTTAATTTGTCCAGTCCAGAAGAGAGCCAGGTGTATTAGAAGTGTGTTCCTTTGGAGCCAGTCTTGACTTTAGATTGACCTCGGTCTTCTCTAGGGAAAAGATAATTATGCAATTGTGAATGGAGAAAAGGGTCTAGACATACTAGCCAAGGGATAATACAGATGTAGTGCAATCTCTAGTTCTATATTTATTGGGTTTGTCAGCTCAAGATAGAACTTCAGTGCTATTTCTGGGTAGTGTTTAAAAAGGAGTGCAATTTCAAGTATTGTTCAGACTAGCTTTTTCCTATTTTTTTCTACCCTCAATCTCAAACATCTCTAGTTATGAGGCAAACACAGGCAGTAGCAACTGTGTTCTTGAAAGCACTTCGTAATTTAAATACTGTGTGCTATTATAAGCCTTTGCTCTTCCTTTTAAAAAAGGAGAGGGTATGGCTTTCTTGTTCTTCCAACACAGAAAGTCATATGGGAGGCATTTAAGGAAGGTGCATTTGCTTTTTCAGACCAGTAGGGAGGGCATCGCTGTGGCCGCTTTACACTGCCATGGTTTCCTAGAATTCTAAAACAAGCAACGTCACTCACTGCACACCTGCCACACTGGCCAGGAGTGACTTGGGCATGGCGGAAAGTCTGACTCACTAAATGTAATGAATGTGACTGCCGTTATTGAGTTGGAGAGCAGCCGAGGAGAAGGGATAGGTTTATGGTACGTGTTGAAAATCTGTGAAGTCAGGTTTTATTGGATCAGTGTGGAATGGGAATTCCAGAAAGCAGAGACTTCTAGAATATTTGCAGTAGAAATACTTGCATGGCTCGTTGAGTGTCAGTTTTAAATACTTTTGGTCATTGAGTAGCAGTTGTGTCCTTTACTAGTTTAGATTAGCTCTGAAAATCTAATAGTAAGAGTGACAGTTGAGTTTACATTTCTACTAGTAGAAATATGTGGCTGCTTGCGAGATACATTGAAATTTACATGTATCAGGAATCTATAAAGACATGAATCTTGAAATGATTTTTGTATCTCCAAGAAATATTTAAGTTTGTGTCAAGAGATATCTGAAAAACTCTTATTATTAGCACATTAAAAAGCAAATTACTAAGCTGGGTGTGGTGGTGCACACCAGTAATCCCAGCACTGGAGGACTGACACAAGTTCAATGCTAGCCCCAGATACACAGTGAGTTCAAGATCAGCCTGAACTACATAGTCAGAACCTGTCTCATACCCCCACAACCACTCCCAAAAGAGTAAATTTTTTGCTTGAGTGTATAAAATAATGCACAAAATAAGGGGAAAATGTAGCATCATCATATCATCATATCCTATTATGTAGGTCTTGCCTAACATTTAACTTTTGACAGACTACATTAAATTCAGTAATCCAATTATTTTGACATTTCAAAAGATAATCTGTGTGGAAGATAATGAAAATAAAACCATTATAAATTTAAAATCAAGAATATTAATTCTAGACTTTTTTCAGGATGTTAATTTATTATGTTTATCTATATCTCAACATTTAGCAAAGAAAAAAAGGAAAGAAAAATAAAACAACTTGAAGAATGATAAGTAAGACATAAATAGAAAATACAGACCAATTAATTTTCCCTTTTATACTTTAGTGAGTAACTTTTAGAATTTTAATCCATTTGACTTTGATCAGGTTTCATTATGAGAAAAAGCTCTTAAAAGCAAAATATAATTCTTAAACTATTAGAAATTTAATACATTTTGATCTCTATTTTGTTGTGATTCTTGTGACTTGAAAAGATCACTGAAGTATTTCCAAACTTTGAAACATTGTTTGCAAAAGGATGGAAATGACTTTCTAATTTTCCATTAATTGTTTTATAATCTTGTAGAATATGAAGCAATAGAAGTGTTGCTTATTAATTAATTATTTTATTTTATACTAGGGACAGAATTTTGATCAGTGGATAACAGTGGGATGAGATTGACCTAGATTCATAGCATTTGAGACCTAAAGAGAACTTATAACATGCCAGTGTAATCACTTTGTTTTGTATTACCAGTGAGAAAACTGAACCAGAGGTGCTGTGGATTATTCCTGAGGGTTGCAACAGATCTGGGACAGAGTGAGAACTGGACCTTAGAATTTTGCATACTTAATGCTTTTTACTTGGCCACCCAGTGCTCCTGGTACCACTGAAATATCAGTATCTAGGTCCTCTCTCCTTTTCTTGCTGGTATTTCTAGGTCTCCTGGTTAAATATTTATGTGATACATACTGGAGCCTGAAAAGCATGTGGGGAGAAAGGACCAAAGTATTACTGTTTCTCATGGGGTTAAAAATACACCGCACATAGCTGCAGTCGTGACAGGTAATTCACTGAGGGTGCCTAGTTTCCACTCCCTTAAACCTCACTGAGTTTAAGATCTGGACGGAACACTACATTTCACCTAAGCTAAACTACTCACCTGAGGGGGAGGAGAGTTCTTTGGAATAAAACAATATTTTAATGACCATTTGCTGTTGGATAGTTATTGGTGACCAGAAACTATAGTATATTTTAAGAAGTATTAACCAACTCTCTGGGGGAGCCATATTCTTGCCTAAAATTTTATCCTCGCAGCAGAGTCGACATTATTTCATTTATTAGGAGTCCTGGTACAGATATTGGCTATATTATATGGATGCAAAAAGACTGTTTGGAGAAATAAAACGATTACCGAGTTCATTTGCTTCTATAGTACATGTGCCTTATACTGTTGTCCAGGGCGGAGGGGTGGGGTTAAATCTCTTTGGAAGTTGTAAAATCCGTCCCTCGCAGAAGATAGATATGCACATTAGCATAAATATTTACAGCCAGTGTCAGGGTATTCCTAGATGCCCCTCATCTTCATGTATTGAGGCATAGAGTGCTAAAGCACATCGCCTTTGTGCTTAGACAGAATTCAATTATGAGCGTAGAGATAAATCTTTCAGCTCCTCAATGAACAAACTCTAAATTTGGGACACACTTTCCAGCTACACTCAGCTACGGGTTCTGAGTGTCTGTGGTATGCGTGGTGTCAGAGAGTCTTAACATCGCGACTGGTGACCCTTACACCTTTGTATTCAGTGGAGGTCATGGCTGCAGGAGGCTTTGATTCTCCCCCCATCAAAATGTCTCAGTAGCTTTTTTGAGTAATAAGGATAGGTTCGGTTGTGAAGATACTATGGAAGAAGAAAGGCTGGAAGAAGGGCAGAAGGAATTATTGAGAGGAACAAAGATTGATGTTAGGGCAGGTCAGATACCAGCTGGGAAGGAATGTGTGTGGAACCCCTGAGGTTTGGCCCAGTCATTAGAGACTCTGGCTCAGCCAATTTCACATTCTCTTTCTTCTGTGAAGGTCCTTTACACAGTGGGCTGTTTTTTGTAAGGGTATGCAGGATCTCTGGGTTTCCTTAACACTTTCAGCTCCCTAGGTCAAGGCTGAATTCTTGGTGAATTCTGCATTTAAATTCTGGGTCTTGAGTGAAAAAAGCAATTTGTATTGATAGGGTAGTTAAGGTTTTAGTACCACACAATTTGAAATGGTTTCATTTGGTTCCACATTGTCAGAAGGATACTTGTAAAACATATTTCCATGTCTACAATAGGTAATTTCACTATGTAACTAAAGTTGACATATTGCATCACATTTTATATCTTATTAGTTTGGCTTTATGTTTTTAAAATATAGCTTTCTTATTGTGTGAAATATAATTTATTATGTACTTATTTACTCGCTTTCCTATTGTGCTTTCTACAGCAATTTGTAGAAATAGTTGTGGAGATGGATTTTGTTCCCGACCTAACATGTGTACTTGTTCCAGTGGCCAAATATCACCAACTTGTGGTGCAAAATCAAGTATGTTTCTTTTATATGGTTGTTTGTGCTGCATGTTCCTTAAGCTCTTGAGTAAATGCTAAATGTTCTTTAAAAAGAAAATATAAAACTCTATTTTCCTCACAAAGTAGGTCTTTAGTAATTTTTGGAGTAATAACCTTTGGCTGCTTACTTGTTGCCTCAAATAGATAATGGTTTTTGCTAAGAAAAGGGCTTTAATTCTGTCTAGGAGTGTGTCTATGCAGTAGAAAAACCAAGATCCACTGAAATAATTCTTTGAGAATAATAAGCGCTTTCTGGGTTTTTACTAAATTCCAGATACTGTTTGGGTTTTTGATTGTATTACTTTAGTCCTCAGAATTCTTCCTTCCTTGGGGAAACTCAGTTACATAGGAGTCCCCGTTCCAAGACAGCTTCCTCATCTGCCCCTTTTTCCACCATACAGAACTTCAGCTCTTCAGAGGCAACTGTTTAGCAACCTATGGTCTTTTGATTGCTGGTTCTGCCCCCTCTGAAGTTCCTCACTGGTACTTCCCACACCTGGATGATTTTCATCTTCCTAGACTCAGTGCAAGTGTCAAGTCAGAACCTTCTTTTCCAGTTCCTGTATCTGAGTTTTTCCTTCACTCTAGGCTATTGTTTCTCACACCAGTTCTCTTAGTTTTCCACAATCTATAATTACTCTGTGGTATTGTTTACCAGCCGTATTGTTTCGCGTGTCTCCCTAATGGAGTGCAGGCTCCATCAAGACCAAAACCGACTCCATCCTGGTTGCAGGCACTCAGCCCTGCACTCTGAATGCACAAAAGTCCCCCCTCATGCCAGGCTCTGCACAGCACTACAGAACTGCTTGTCCCCTGTTAGTGATTTCCTTTAACACTGAGGATGTACTCTATTTTAACTAGATGACATCTCTAACAGGTATGTTCATGTGTGCACAAAGGACAAATAAGGATTATCAGGTCATAATATTTATTTCTGTAGAATGTATTTATCAAGAAATTGGACAGGTACTTTATAACTTCATAGGTACTATAACCTTGGTGACTGATGTTTGTATTCTTTTGTCACTGTTCTTTACAGTTCAGCAGTGCAGTGTGCGATGCATGAATGGTGGGACTTGTGCAGATGATCACTGCCAGTGCCAGAAGGGATACATTGGAACTTACTGTGGACAACGTAAGAAATCCTTGCCTTGGAATTGACTTTGTTAAAATAGTTTTATTTTGTGGATATTTCATATTAAGTTACAATTTAAGGTCTTAGAAAGCCTCTGATGCTTTGAAGAAATAGTTTTATGTTCTAAGACATATTTTACAAGTGGTTTTCTAATTTTTAACCTATAAAATATTTCTCTTAGAATTTTTGTACTTTGGAGCGTTAATGTTATTGACTACTACTAGTTCTTTATCAGATTTGACACATACCACAGGTATTTCCTTATGTTTTTTTTTTTTTGTCAAGTTGTGTAAAATATGTACATTTTCCTGAAAATGGAGAAGTTTGGGAAAGACTCTCCTGCTCTTTTTAGGGTGTTTCAAAAATTAACCCCAGGAGAGCAAGTCTCATAAATTATCCTTTGTTCCAATGAAATGATTTTTTAAAGATGAGATGTCAGTAAGAAAGAGGGAACTTTATGCTGGGCATGGTGGTGCAAGCCTATAATCCCAGCATTCAGGAGGCTGAGGCAGGAGGAGCACCATAAGTTTGAGACCAACCTGAGCTACATAGTGAGTTCAAGGTCAGCCTGCACTACAGAGCAAGGCCCTGTCTCAAATAACTTTTTTTAACAAGAATGTAAGGATTATAGCTCCTGGATTGTGATATATCACCAAGGAATACATTGGGCTAGTGTTTTCCAAATTGTAAGACCTTTATGAGAATTTGCATATTTTTATGTTCAGATGCGTAGAAGGATATAACATTAAAGAAGTTGAATCACATGGAGTAAGATGGGCCCTTTTCCCTTCCATTGCATTTTATTAAATGCAGAGTTTGGCTGTGAGGGTGATGGTCAAGCCTTCCCTAAGAACTGCTGACTCTGCTTTCCAACATAGAGAAAACAGATCTTAGCTATGCAAGAATAGCTAGCTTGTTTTTAGTTAACGTTATTTTATTTTTGTTGCAATTTTAACTTTTTCTTAATTGTGGTAAAATATACATGACCTAAAATTCACTGTTTTAAATATTTTAAGTGTACTGTTCAGGGACATTAAGTATCTCCGAATTTATTGTACAACCATTGACACCATCTACCTTCAGAATTTTTTCATGTTGCCAAGCTGAAACTCTGTACCAGTTAAACAATAATCTCTCATTTCCCTCTCACCCCACCTTTTAGAAATCATCATTCTTTCCGCCTCCATAAATTTAACTAATCTCAGTACTTCATAAAAGTATTTGGTGTTTGTTCTTTTGTGACTGGCTTATTTAACTTGGTATAATGTGTTTAAGTTTTATTCATGTGCTATCACCTGCCAGAATTTCCTTACAGTAAAAGCTGAATAATATTCCATTGTATATATCGCATTTTTTCCATTCATCTCTTGTTGGACATTCGAGCTCTTTTGATTTCTTGACTATTATGAATAATGATGCTATGAACATGGATTTACAGATAATTGTTTGAGTTCCTGCTTTCAATTCTTTTGGATCTATACTCAGAAAAAGAATTTCTGGATTATATGATTATTCTGTGAAGTGTGTGGAGTGTGGTGGTTGTGGTTGTTTTTTAGATTGCAGTTTGCTTAGCATTATCATAGCTTTCCATTTATAAATGTTATCAAGTTTTCTTTCCAAGCAATTTTAAGTAAAATAGGTGAATCAGTTTCAAGAAAGGTATTCTGCTAAGGTTAGTAGTGGGCTGACTTTTTCTGAAAAGGGCAGAAAGTATGTTTTAGACTTTGCTTTCTCTGTTGCAAATACTGAACTCTGCCACTGTAGTACAGCAGCAACCATAGACAACATATAAATGGAAGGTCTTGGGTTTGTTTTAACAAAACTTCATTGCTGAGACACTTTATAAACTCTGAAATTTGAATTTCACTTTTCAGTGGTCATGGAATATTATTATTGTGATTTTTCAACACAAACAGAGGAATCCCTCTTAGCTCATAAGTGGTACAAAAGCTGAGGCGATCTGGCCTTTGGACTGTAGTTTGCAGAGCCCTTGTGAGGGTGGTTCTCAGGTGTGACAAAAGCTACCAGGGTAATGTGAGACTGACTGAAGCTTGGGACATAGAGCATTACGGTATACGAGGACACAGTGAACTGAGGCTCATTTTCTAGCAAAAATCAGAGTGTCCAGGATAGAAACGTCTCTAGCTCAGGGTCTAGGCAAGAGAGCAGAAAGAACTAGGGAACAGCAAGACAGAAAATTATAGCAAAGGGTTTTTTTTCATGAATGATACTTCTTTATATTTTCTTTATATATTTGAGTATTTTATAGCCTGAAAAAAGCAAAAGTCTATGATGAGCACAGTCTATGATGATGATAAGGGAGATTTATACCATTTTATGCCTTCCAGGAGTATTAGGAGAGATAGTTTTAACTGTTTTAGAGTTTGGTAGCCAGAGAGGAGACTCGATTACCCTTGTTGAAATTCACCTTTTGCTTTGTTGGGGAGAAAATGATGATTGCTCCAGAATCACAATGAGCAGAGCCTTGTCTCAGCTAATCTTTCTTAGTGGTCCTCAAGTCTCTCCTGCAGCTCGCCTGGGTTCAGTTGCTGCAGCTGTCTTGGGCATCTGTGGGTATGTATGTGTTTTCCTGAAGGCTGTGCAGAACAATCTCTGGTAGGTGTGTCCCTTCCCTGCTGCTCATACAGAAATAGCTAGGAGATGGAAAGTCCTTTCCTTCTGAAGGAGTGTTTTTATGTTCTTCTGCCTCTGTGTGACACTGGATCAGTGCTGCTACACTCTCCATCCAGGCAAATACTGAACCTGCACGTACCTCAGTGTTTTTCTCTGGAGGCTCATGAGGCGACGCCTTCCTTCTCTAATCTTTATTTCAGGGTCAGTGGGATATATGAGGCAAGCAAAATATGTAGCCAACAAAGTTTATTAGCAAATAAGGTGACTGTGTGATAACTAGTAAATGGCCGGCTAATAGATGATTTAAGGAAGACACGTGTTGTCTTACATAGAAAGTGTAAGAGTACTGAAGGAGAAAATGACAGTTTCCAGCTCGGGGATCCAGAAGAGCCTTGGAAATGTGACGTTTGCTAAAATTGAGAATTAGAAATTGAAACTGCTTAGCTGCTTGCTCAAAATGTAGGCAGCATTCTTTCAAAAATATTCTCTTATTTTATTTCATGCTGTTGAGTAACTGCTCTGTGCCATATGTAAGGTGCTGGGAGTTCATCCGTGAACAAGCACAACCTGACTGCAGAGTTTACATTCTGGTAGGGAAGATACAGTAATTGGTGAGTAAGTGAAAAGGTAAAACAGCTGATGCAGATGTAGGTAATGAGAAGGTCCAGGGTAAGAAGAAAGCACAATAAGCAGAAACAAGGCTGACGAAAGTTTAGCGGTTCTCTGCTGTTTTACATCAGGCATCTCAGGGAAGGTGACACTTGAGCACAGACCCGAGGCTGTGCTTTTAGTTCCATGGGAGATATTGTCTAGGCAGAGTAAAAAAACAGATTCAGAGGACCTATAGCAGAAAACAGATTGCATGTCTTTTGGACACCGTAGGAAAAATCTCTGTGGCTGGAATAAAGGGAAAAGGGTTGAGGTGAGAGGGGAGTTTGGAGCGGGAAGTGTAGGACTTTACAGGTCAGGAAAGAAGTTCTGTCTATATCTTAAATATGATAGACGACTTGGGAGCGTTTTGAGCGCTCGCTTGATATGACCTCATTGACACTGTCTGAAAAGTCACCTGGGCTCCTGGATTGTGGGGTGGACAAAGGAGAGACAGAGGGGCCAGTTGGCGGGCTGCCGGGCTGGTGATGGTGAGTGGTACTGCAGCTGTTGTCCTGAAGATCGGGTCCGCGGGTGTGTTTAGCTTGTGTTTTGGAAATAGAGTCTATGGAAGACCTTGTGTGAATAAAGAGGTGAAAGATCAAAAGTGACAGCCTAAGGGATTTCAGTAGAGTCTCCCCGGGTCATCACAGTCCTCTGCTAAAATGGGACAAACTGAGTGAGGAATGAGTTGGGTGGGGGTTGGCGGGCTGAAGACAGTTTAGTTTTGCATATGTTTGTTGGCGAAATCTGTTAGATTCCCAAGTGGAAATATCTAAAAAGTAATAGGTTAGGACAGATGTCAGAGAAATAGCTTTGGAAGCATACACACTGAAGTTTCATATATATAATATTTAATCACAGACCTAGATGAGGACACTAGGAAATTGTAGACTGAGAAGTGAAGAAGGTCGAGGCCAGAGTCCTGACTCAGCCCAACATTTGGGGTAGAGAAGAGGAAGAGAAGCCAGCTGAGGAGTGAAAAAGGATAGACTGCAGGACAGGAGGAAAATGGGGAACGTGGGGAAGCCTGAAAGGAAAGGAAGGCAGCATTGGTGGTGAGGATTGATGCTGTCCTGTGCTGATGCAGTAGGCTTCTTTCTTCTCTTAACATTTTCATCTGGTTTAGAGTGCTATTTTTATCTGATATGTTTTGTCAGATAAACAGAAACCCTCTAAAAAGCAGTCCAGGAGACTGTCTAATAAAAATCCACTGTCCACTATAGTATTATGATTTGGATCCTGGATGTCCTGCAGAACTTTCATTTGCCCAAGGGGTGGGGCTTTTGGAAGGTGGTTGGATCACGGGGACACGGTACTCACTGGGAGTGGAGCCTGATTGGGAGAGGATCTTTCCTAGGGGGATGAGCTGGCAGAGTGTTCTGCCCTCCCAGGCTCCTCCTCCCTTCTCTGCTTCCTGGCTCACTTGAGCAGCTTTTCTCCTTGGCAGGCCCTTCCACCATGCTGTTTCTGCCTTGGAGCCAGCCTGCCATGGACTAGAAATCTAAAAACTATGAGCCCAAATAAGCATCTCCTCCTTTAGACTGTGGGTGTTGGGTATTTTGTCCTAGTCCTAAGGAAAGCTATAGTCAAACAGTACACCTCCCCCTTCACCCCAGATACAACAGCAGCTGTGAAACCAGCTCTTACTTCCATCTACAGAACATCTTCTCTTTCTCTGCTTTTCACTTCCTCTCTGAGCCAGATAACTAGGTGTAAACTTTTTTTTTTGCCAAGGTGTAAACACTTTGATCTTTCTTTTTTTATTTAAGCAAAGAAGAAAAAAAAGACATATATAACAAAGACAACAAGCAAAAGAGACAAACAAATGACTAGAGTAAATGCACAACAGTAACATTGCAGGTTTACAAAACAGGATGATAGAAACTTGACAATGGTTGCAACACTGCATATTGTTATCTTCAAAATGGTTACTTACATTAACAGATATAGACATGTAAAACTGATCCAATCATATGAGTATTAATTGTTCTTTCTCAATAACGAATACATTCAGCAGTGTGTTCGTTTTAGTTATCTTACATATACATATATACAGATTTATATCTTTTCCTTTTCCCTTCCCTCTTTCCCCCTTTTCCCTTCCCAGTTACTTTTGCTCTTTGAGCTGCTTTTTACCCTTACATAGTATTTATTATAGATTTTGGATCATATATACTTTTTCCGTTTCTTACACTAGGGAGACAATACGGTATTTACACATGTGGGTTTGATTTATCTCACTTTTGAGTATGGTCTCAAGTCGTGACCATTTACTTATAAAAGTCTCAATGCAATCTTTCTTAATAGCTGAGTAGTACTCCATTGTATAAAAATACCACATCTTTTTTATCCAGTCTTTGATTGATGGGCACTTGGGTTGTTAACATTTTGATCTTTCTGAGTGGTCAGCAATCCTTCCATGGTGGAAATTTAGGCATATTCAAGTGTCTTGCTCACTCTAATTGAAATATAAATTACCCTTTTCATTATGTTTTGTTAACAAAAATATTTTCTAAAGTACCTTTCACCATGACTCATTCAAAAGATGGAAATTCATCCCCTTTGTCTTTTGTTTATACTTTTGTCAGTATTTCCTGCTCCTCTTCTTTTGCTGTTGCTCTTCAGTATAACCTTTGGATCCTAGAGAATGACTCTCCCTTTCCCCTGCAAATAGTTTGTGGTTTAAAAACAAAAGGAATTAAGAATATCAAAAGCCTATAATGGGTAGCCACTGTGCCTTTTACTTTTATGTATCATTTTATTTAACCTTCACACTACTGGGATAGGGATAATTAACTCTGTTTCACAGTCAGGGAAGCTGAGACCCAGAAAGATGTTGGTTAGGTAACTGGGAATAGCAGAGCAGAGCTCATTACCTGTTCCCTACATCTCTCTGCCATCCATCCATCCATCCATCCTTCTGCCAGTGGAAAAGGTGCTGTGGAATTTTGTTGAGTTCCTGCATCATATGGAATAGTGATGGGGGGAATTCAGAGGCACACAAATTCTGGTTCTGTCCTGGGAGAGCTTCCCTCATGAGTCATAGGAATACAAGTAACTGGCTACATTAGTGAGTCTTGATCTTTCTGCTCACAAGACTCCTATTAATATTTATAGTACTAGAAATTCAAAATGAAAAATTAAAAATATTGATTGATGGCAAACTTGTTTAACCTACTTTGTTGTTGTTATGGTTTGGTACTGAGAATTGATCTCAGGAGCACTCCACTCTCAGATTTATTTTTAAGGCAGGGTCTCCCTGAATTGCCCAGGCTGGGTTGGAAGTTGGCAGTCACCCTGACTCAGCTTGCCGAGTAGCATGTGCCACTGCCTCCTCAATGTGAATATTTTTTTAACAATAACTATTTTCCAACCCTCAAAATGAATTTATTGAGGAGGGAAGCATGGAGAGTCTAGACAGATTGGATTCGCTTTCACTTGTAATGGATCAACTCTTTTCTGGGAGAAGACCAGAATTCATCCAGCCCTGTCGTCTACTGGACTTCGGAAGCTGTTTTGGAAAACCCTGAGAGAAGCCAGCCTTTCTTCCACTTACCCAGGGCAGTATCCCAGATGGTGGCAGATGCCTGCTTTTCTACATCTTTGTCTTTTTTAAAGGCCAGTACAGTGATGAAAGAACACGTCTGGGAAAGCGGCTTTCATTTACATGTCTCGCAACTTGATAGTATCTAAATAAAATTCTTCATGAATTGTATTTAATTAGTCGAAGTGTATCTGTTGAGCAGTTACAATTGTCAGGTTCTAGCAGTGATTTCAGTGGAATGACACAGTACTTGTGTCATTTTTTATTATGTATTTATTTATTTATTTATTTGGTACTGGGAATCGAACTCATGCTTGCCAGGCAGGCACTGTGCCGCTGAGCTGTATCCCCAGCCCCTTTTGTGCTTTTTCATATTCCTAGCCATCCCTGTCTTCTTCACTGTCCTCATGGCCTTTGTTCGCCTGTCCCGATCCGCTGCATTTACTCCTCTGCTCTCCCTGCCCCTGCGTTGCACAGCAGTGATGAGTGCTATGCAGAGCTTGGCTTGGGACAACTGGAGGAGCAGAGTGCGGATCTTAGGGGATGAACTGTGCAAAGACAGAATCATGCTTGTGATCAAAGAGTGGCTCTAGACAAGAAATTGTAAGGCTGTCAACAAAGCGATGCTTTAGAATGAGGGTATCTTGTTTTCTGCTGTGTCTGCGTATTGCTGTCAAGCAGCAGAATGGAGAATACTCCATGCTCTCTGGATGATGGTAGGTTATCCAGTTCACCAGCCTTGATTTTTTTTTTTAAAAAGAGGTTGGTGCTGTTCCATGTTTTTAGACATCAGCCTACTTACTGAGCTTTTTATATTTAAGGTGTGCGTCACTTAAAATGCACGTAAGTGTCTTTTTCTCCTTCAATTTCCTTTACTATGAAAAATGAGGGTCCTTATGCTCTATTTGGGGAACACAAATCTTAAGACATGTGCCCGTTCTTCATCTGCGAAGGCAGTGTTTCATTTCAGCAAGGTGCATGAGTTGGGAGAGGAGTGCTTGGTGCTAGAATTTTCTCTTGAAGAAGAAAAGGTTTGGAATTCAACAGTCGTAGTATGGAGGTAGGAGTTCTCACTCTTCAAGGATGCAGGGTGGCATAGTGGGTAAGAAGGGACAATGGGTGTACTTCTGCCTCTTTGGTTTTCCCTCGGAGAGTGTTGTTCTGTGAATGTCTTGATTACAGTTGGCTCTTCATACCCCCAGGTTATGGATCTGTGGATTTAAACAAACCACTAATTAAAAACATTTGAAAAAAATTGTGCCTGTACTAAGCATGTATAGTGTTCTTTTTCCTTGTCACTGTTCCTTGAACAATACAGTAGAAAACTATTTTACAGCATGCACATTATATTATGTGTCATAAGCAATAGATGATTTAAAATAGTATGGGAGAACTGTGTAGATTTTATGCAAATACTATGGCATTTTATGTAACATCTTGGACATCTATGAATTTTGGTATCCACAGGGTTTCTGGAATCAGTCCCCCACAGATACCAAGGGGCCACTGTACTCAAAATAATTTGAACTGTGGACTAATTTTATGTGAAGAAATAAATTTTAAAAAACTGACATAGACACAGTTTGGTTTTTTTCCTGCCGTTTCTTCTATGATATTCATCCAGCTTCTACACATTGATTACTTCTCTTGACATTTTATAACTGAAGTTGATGGTATTTTTTCCCACTTTTCATGTTAGTTCTGACTTTTCTGCTTTATGTTTTTCCCCCTCTCTGGCTTATTTCTCTGATTTTTGCTCTTTTCTCTTTATTGCCATACCTTCTTTATTTTTCCATATAACATTTCCTCAATCCTTTTTCCTTACCTGCTAAATACAGTCTGCCTCCTTTCTCCTTCTGTTTCTCATACTTTACTCACTTCTTACCTATGAGAAGATAAAGTCAGTAGAAATAGAGTTTGAAGAACAGGCACTTTTTGGAAATGGGGAAAAGGTGGAGGGGGTTAGGTGAGGATCTCAAAAGGATGGAAAATCAAGATATATTACATACATGTACCAGTTTCCTCAAACGAATATATAACTATTATGCATTACAAACATATATTGATTTACAAACAAAAAGAAGTAGAGGTTTGAATGGTGATCCCCACCCCTGTGATCAGAACCATCCAATCCTCGTGGAGATGATTTGACAAACAAAGTCACTCTTTACCCAGTGTTTGCACAGCAGTGTGATTGCCATGAACTGTGCAGGCTGTTATCTTAATGCACAATGACTTACATGCATGATGACAGTTGTAACTCATGTTTTAGAGAAGCATTTAATGTAAAATCTCTTAGTGGTGGCGCCACCAGGAAATGCCTTTGTGTTTGGAAGTTTATTATGTGACAAGCTGTTTCTTTGTGCTTTGTGTGCAGCTGTCTGTGAAAATGGATGCCAAAATGGTGGGCGCTGTATCGGACCCAACCGCTGTGCGTGTGTTTATGGCTTCACTGGTCCACAGTGTGAAAGAGGTAAGAAAAGAAAAATGAGAAACTTATTTGGAAGAAGTCTTTTTTTAATTTTACATGTGTATAAATCAAATGAAAGAATATTTTTACCATGCTTTGGTCATATTTGTAACTTGAATGGTAAGATTGTGAAACATAATAGCAGCAAGAACATCTCGGTTTTTAACAATAAAGCAACCTCTGTTGGAGAACCTGGCTCAGAAACTATGCCTCCAAGGTGATCAGAAGTGACTGACCACAAATTCTAAGAGCATGCTTAATTCATATTAGA